>PVJI01001353.1:0-185716 GCA_004026765.1 Micronycteris hirsuta
ACATAGGATTGATTATTCATGGGATTAAGCAGAACAGGTAGGATTACTCATAGCAAGGCATTGGATGTAAATTCAGATCCGGTGGCAGACAGGACCAGGTTAAAGTAATATGCAGGGCACAGCAAGCCAGAATTTTTTAAGATACATCTTTGCCAAATTCCTATTAGAGAATTTCCATTCCACAGACATGATCCACACTGGCTCACACAGGAATCACACGGAGCTGTGCTCAAAACGTGTAAATTCTCAGGACTGCATGTTTACACACGTGTGGAAATCACTGCCACAGGTTTAGGTCCTTTTGGCTCTCAGTTGTTGTTGGAACCTAATCCCCGCTGCAGGTACAATGCCAGCTAAGGACTTGGAGGAAGCCTTGCTTCCATCCACATCAGGATCTCTTGGGGACAGCTGGTCTAGTGACCTGTGACTAGCCATTAGTAAGGGCCTAATTAGACAAGTGGGCCTAGAGGGCATAGGAGGGTACTCTGATCATAGAAACAGGAACACTAGTGATGTGATGGACCCAAGGCCCTTCTAACAGAGAAGGCTCCTTCTGTTAAAACTGCCCTTAGCTGACACAGAGGGCCTTCTGCACTTGTCTTCTGACTCAGGGTTCTTTTTTGACTTGGGCTTATTTTCCTCCTTCATGTCTCAGTAAGGCCAGGAGTTTGAAGGTTCCTTCATATTCCAACTTGCTTGGGACCAAAGCATATCCATGTGATGCAAAACTATGTTTTTAGTTTTTATTGTTTTGCTTTTTGTTTTTACCTGAGTTAATGACCACCAAGGAGTCAATCCATGCCCTAAGGATCTATGGGGCTGGATTGCAGTGTTGAATCCTGGAGGAGAACAGGTATGGACCCTGAAGATGGTATCATCTTCCTTATTGCCCTTTATAGTGCCTGTAACCATCCCGGTCTACAGATCAGACTTTTCTCAGCAGTCTGAGCCAAGGCTTCCCTGCTCCCCAAGGAATGATAAAAGTCAATGGTCACCATCTACACAAGTGGAGAGGAAGTATTTAGGGATAGTGGTATGAAATTCAAGCCAATACTTTTAATTTTGTCTTGTATCTTCATCAGGTTAAAGAAAGGTAAATTGCAAATAAGCATGCACAGTGATTTGCTCTTAAACATAGAAAGTCTACAGGATCCAAATGATTCAGAAAAATTTAAATTATATTATTTCTATATCACCAGATTGTCCCTGACCTTAAGCTACTCATTGGCCCTTCACACAGGAGAGTCTCGCCGTGTTACTGGTGCTGGGACACACCATACCCCATGCGCCTCTGTGTGTCCAGAGAGCAGGAGCCAAGGGTCCCAGACCACGGGTTGCTGTGGGCTGCACTATCACAATACTTGGCTAATTCTGGAATAAATAATACATGAACTTTTCAAGGCTACAAGGGGACTGTCAGAAGCATTAAAGTTGTCATTTCAAAATACGGTATCATCTTCCTCAAGAGAGTATTTTTATAGCTCTAAATAATAGATTCAGTGACTATTTCAAGTAATTTTCTTAAATCCTTAACATTGGAATTTGCATATTTAGCTCAGAAAGTGCTACATCTTTCTCCATGACAAGGAGACAGACCCTGGTCTGGTTGAGAGGCCTCATAACAACTCCTTCAGTGACTGAGGGGAACATCCACAGAGCACATCAGGAGGAACGGAGGCTCTGGAGGTCAACAGGAAGGGGTTGCTGCCAGGTTCTTTGCAGCATTATTTGTGTGAATTCTTGGGCAAGTCTTACTTCTTGTGAGCCTAAGTTTCAAAACCTACACTATGGGGTTCTTATGAGCAATGGGAACAAAAATACAAGATAGGTAAAAAGCCCAGAGACATATGTCTGCCACAAAGAAAGTTCTTACAAATGGCAGCTTTAGCATAGCTACAGTCATTGTTAAATGCATTTGTATATGCCATCGATGGGGTCACAGCCAAGAAAACAAATGGCTGTGGACAGTATGAGGAAGAATTCAGACATTATTGAAAAGGAATTTCTGTGTATTTGGCACTGACCAGACCTCATATTGAAGCAAAGTGTAGCGCCATTTATACCTAATGTATTCATTTAACTGCTCCCCATACACAGCTAAGATAAATTTCTCCTTTATTTTAAGAAGATTACATTGTATTTTTAAAATCAAAGAATAAAAAGACAGTGGGAAATTGTGTACAGGTGAAAGGTGACAATGACCTCATGGCCCACGTGCCATAACTGCTTTTTCAGAGAATTCTGCTGGCAGACCCACAACCCACCCGATCAGCTCCTGACAGTCCCACTCCTATTGATCCGGGCAAAAGGCGAAGGATTTTGGAACAAAAATTTCAGTATCTGAGTACACAACTTTCTACCATGCTGTCTGTGTCCATAGAAAGTCCACCTTCCCTGGGAGATTCTTGGCGAGGTCAGAATGCTAGTGAAATGGATTATTTCTCAGACTAGAATCAAGAATTGGGGTTAGGAAAGTAACAGAGGATCCTTCCGATGTATTTTGATTTGATCTGTTTGGGAGCTTTTCCAGCCATTTAAAAAAGAGCCCTTGTCCTTCCCCATGTCCCAACTTCCCCAGGCTCCCCTCCAGTGAGAAAGCAAAGCGCATTTCTCACCTGATCTCTGGAAGACCTCATTCCCCCTGTCTGCGTAATTACTCACTCGCATTCCTTTTTAATCATATTGCTTTACATATTCTATGACCTGTGGACCCTGTTTACATTATTGTTTCCTTCTGCAGTCCACATTGCCTTTGGCTGCAGCCTGTTCTTATTTTATTATTCTTATGCTACATTATTACATCTGGAAGTGGGATGTTAATTAGGCTGATTTTTCTTTTGACTACAGAGAATTCTTGTTTTCATACTGTCTAGCGGGAGTGTTAATATAGGCTGACCAGGAACAATAAATGGGAAATCTCTTCTGGCCTTTGCCTTTTCTTCTCTTCTTAAAATCTAGTTTTTCCACCAGATGAACCTTGCATTTGTGGGTCGCTGTCCACATATTGCAATCATTATACAGAGCACTCAATCTTTGGTGACAAGAAGTCCCATAACTCAGAAGAATTTCAAAAATATCATCTTGTACGTATCTTTAAATTATGCGATGGTTTCATGCAATCATGCATACACTGAATATATGGCTATGGTTATAACACTGTAAAATATGTTTCTCATATCGCTCTTTATTTGAAAGATAAATAAATAGCACTGCCATCAAACGTATAGAGAATGCCTTAATTTTTAATCTGTAATATAATTCCTGAAAGTTCATGATAGAAAAATGCCAATGTTTATGTCTCATCTTCCATTATGGAACATTCCTGGAGTATGATTCAAATAATAACTGAATAGAAAGCCAACTGAGCAGTCTATTAGGAAAATAACAAACTGACTCTGCATGTTTTCAGAAGTTAAGATATTGCATGTAATGGTGATTTCTCTCAAAAGACTTTAAACAGCATCAACATTATCTCCTATTTCTTTGAGGAGACATTCGAAGGAGGTAGTTTTCAGATTCTTTTGTCTCTGCATGAACAGGGGTTGATAGCTTGAGACTATAATGTATGACTGTGGAGAGCTTCAGCCTGTTACATAAATCATCTTAACACTCAGCAAGAATTGTCCAACAGTGCCATTGATGTGCTCAAGCCAATGATCCTGCAAACAGTTTTTTGTCTTTCTTCACATGTTAGACAATAGCAATAAATCACCTTCATTTAAAATCCTACAATGTACTAATTTTTCAAGCAACAGTTATCAAAATATGATATTTGGTAGAATGTACACTTATTTTATTTGTGCTCATTAAGTTTTGTAACTGGTATTGGGTAAAAGGGAATGATCGCCTCACTCTCCATAGAAGCATTTGTTGTGCACCTACTGTGTGTAAGGCATCCTGCAAAGTGTGATTTGTGATACAAAAGATTGTAAGATGCAGTTTGTTACAAAGGAAGTGAATTAGAAGAGAGATAAGTAATTAGGCTCCCAATAAATAGCCTGTTCCAAGTGTGAGGCTTAGTAATATCAGAGTGTAAATAAAAGAGGAATTACTTGAAGCTGGGATGCTGAAGAGATTGTTCTCAGCAGATTTACCCTGATGATAGGGCCTGTAGATCAGACACTTCTGCAAAGACGCAGTTAGTGGTTAAGAGAGGACCACAAAACTGACGAATGAAGGACTCCGGACAATGAAGCAAGGAGGTTCGACAGCAAGGTCAGGTTCTTAATCTTCAAGAAAACTTCAAGATTGGCTCCACCAGTCAAAAAAAAAAAAAAAACCAGAAACAAAAAAACAAATCTCTGGGGTGCCAGGCCCAAAGCAAGCCTCCACTGCATCTAGTCCAAAGGCTGAATGAGACCAGAAAACAAGGCCAACTTGATGCCACCCCAGAGAATGTCTGACATTGGCTCTTCCTGGGGCTAGGACTGGGTAAACTTGGACCCTTGTGGTGGGACTAAGAAGCTGAAGATTTGAGGATGCAGGGGTATCTTGGCAGTAAGCCAAGTGCGCGCAGATCTGGGGTGTGTGGGGCGGGGCAGTCCATCACTCTTCTGTGAATCATGACCGCTGCCAGGGCCCCCTCTCCAGGGACTTCCAGAAAAGTCCTTAACATTTACATGTACGTATTTCTCCTGTCATAATTCATTAATGATACTGAAATGGGGAACAGATTTTTTTCCTCTCAGTATTGTTTGAGGGTCTACATGAGTTTACAAGCTGTATTTTTACGGAATATTTTAAAGCTAAGTGTTCTCTGTAGTTGTTATAAGGGCCTCCTCCTCTCTGGCTACAAAAAGGAGGGTGAAACAAACAATGTACTCCCCCCACCACCCATAACCGACACGTGGATGATTAGGGAGAGCACACGGACGTGCAGGAGCTACTTCTGAAACCCTAATGGGGCCCAAGTATGTCCTTCTGGTAACAGGCCATCACTGCATATTTAGAGTTTAAAGGGGATAATTAAAACATTCAAATTTAATTGTTTGATGTGCAATTTTATGTACAAATGCAGTTTACACTTTTTTTTTAGTTTTTAAGAGGCTTTCAATTCTCATATTCGGTTCCTGTATTCTGAGATTTAGTTTTATACATTTTGGTTTCATTTTATAAAAACTCCACATTAACCAGAAAAAAGTAAAGAAATTGTACATGAAAATAATCACTCTAAATTCAACTATTCTGGGAAAAAAGCACACACTTTTTACGTGAAAAGCACAGTTTATGTGTATCTTTTAAGACTTTTTAAGTTTGTATTTTCTATTTTATTTTGGGCTTTTTTTCACTTTATTATTATTATTTTTAATTGTGTTTTTTAAAAGTCAGAAATGCAACATAGATCTAGAAATGCTACTTGCAAACCTCAGCTTTTTTCTTAGTATATGTAGTTACTTAATTCCTCTAAGCCTTAGTTCCCAAATCTATAAAATAAAGATGTTAATAGTATTCAAGTCATTAAGGGTATATCAGGATTAAATGAGGTAATACAGTAATACAGGTAATATAGGTAATTTGAATAACATACTGGCTCATAAGAGAATCAGTAAATGATAACTATATTATTATTACATACCATCATACAATTTAATCTGATCACTTAAAATGGATTATGAATCATCTTTCATGTCAATTAATATCACTACATTATTGTCTAAATGGCTGAATGTTATGTCATTGTGTGTGTGTTCTATAATTTATTCCACTGGTTTCTCATGATTAGACACTGAAGGCATTTCTGATTATTCTGTTAAGAAGCACAGTATGATAAAAATCTTATACATATTTTCTTTGAGATAATGTTCTGGAGTACTACATTTATGATCAATGGAATCACAGAACATTCACTCAAGAGAAGATCTCAGAGAATATGCCCCCACTTTACAGATGAGAAAACTGAGGCCCCTAGAGGATAAATGACTTTCTTGTATTTAAAGGACTAGATGGGCAGAGGGGAAATCCATAGTATCATTACAAAGTTGTTCTTTATGTTTAATAATTAAATAAAATGCCTTGGGTTTTAATATACTATTTTCAAATACTCATGGCCTTTGAGCTTTTGTAAATTCTCTTTTTTAAAGAAACTGAGTGAAACTGATTTTTCCTTATGGTCAGGTTCTATTTGCTAAGTCACATGCAGGTAGACAACACAGAGCTGAACATTCAGTGTTGGCCTGTTTTTTATGTACATAATTTATATGTAAAGGAAAAAAATACATGCTCTCTCTGTTCATGGCCATTCTTACTGTTTTGGACTGTTGTGTAGAAATCAGCAAATGTTGGCTGTGTAAACTCATACTCCTCACAAAGCAGACAGATCAGCTGAGGAGGAGACCTAAGCAGATGGCCTGAGCTCTTGGTTTGGCTCCTCCCTCAAACAAAGAACAGAAAAAGGAAAGAGAGGCTCCCATTTGTACTCCGATGTGCAATTTCTGCTCTGGAACATTTAGCAGGGACTCACTGCAAGTGGATGCCTAGATATTTGATGATCATCTCACTTTCTAAAGTCTTTGCAACAGAGAAAGCTGACAGTGACGTGGAGCTGAAGATGGGAAAATGGAAGGAAAAAGAAGTATTGACCAATTGGAGAGAATTTCCTGTTTGATGAAGATGCAATCCATTACCCTTGAGGTACCCGGAAGCTGGATCCCTGAAGAAGAACAGCAGGAAGGGTGAGTATCTTCTATGGAAACCCCTCCCGCACTGTATTTTCCCTCTGGAGGAGAAAAGGAAGCGCGCTGCCGGTGGGAGAAGGCCTGAACCCTGGCAGGAGAGTCGGAGGAAACAGGCCAGCAGTGCTGGCAAAAGTGTGGAAACGGCTGGACAAGAGGAGAAGCAAGGAATCGCCGGTCTGGATAAAAGAAGCCAGGAACAGCAAATACACACCTCACCTTGTCCAGCCTTTTATGTGTGTTTGGACAGATACAAGATTGCTGCCTTTGCAGGTAAAAGATGGTCATATATCTGCAATTTAATTTGGCTCAACCTAATGTTTTCAGAGTACTTACACACACATTTACACATTGCAGTTATTTCAACAATAACAAGGGTAGGTTGAGGTTAGGATGTCAACATTCTAGAATAAAATAAACCCTAGCTGACCAAGGGTGAGTTACGATGTGGGCGTGAGGCCTTCCCAGGCCTACCTCTGATATTTGCTACTATTTTGGATTTTTTTTACCCATCATTCTACCTCTCTCATCCTTGATGAATTATTCTTAGGATTGAGATAATGTATGCAAAGCCTCTGCTTAGTTCCTTGCCAGAGGTAGCTGTCAACTGACAGCTATTATTATCATTATGGACCTAATTCATTTATTACACTGTGGGTAGGGGAGGTCTAACCTAAACTTCCAGCCAAGCAGAAACTTTCTACTAAAACACACCATTATGTTGACAAGCAAGAAGTTTAACTGAAGTCAGAGGATAAGAAATAAACAGCTGGATACTCATAATACAGATGAGTCCAGACTGCCCTCCGCCAAGGTGACTTCTGTATAGGGCTATTGGTCTTGCCCCACACCTGCTACCCCACTGCCTGTCCCCTGTCCCCAACCACTATTCCTCTAAGGCCACTTGCTTTGTGAGTTCAGAAAATAACTCACAGTGAGTTTAGCTCTTCCTGAGGGAGGGCCTTCTCCTGAAAATGCCAGAAAGCCAAGCTGCATACAGGGAAGTCTTCATTATGGGTCTCAAACTGTGACCCTCAGAGCCCTTCTGAGTTTCAGAGCAGGCTATTCCATTTGAATAATTTGATGCTAGAACTCAGAAGTTCCTTGTTTGACTGCCAGCGAAAGAATCAATCATCATAACTTATAAACAGCAAGGAATGTATAGAGAACATTTTTCAAGACAGTCATCAATTACTTTCAAACCATTAGAGTTATAGGTATAAATTTTTATAACCAAACTGTGAAATAACATAGATCAGAAAAAACACAGGAGAAAGGGGGAAAAAAATGGACATAAATGAAGATTAAACTGAAACCTTCTTTGTGTTTCTGGGAAGTCTACCTCAATCTGCTCCCAAACCGAGGAACTGAAACTGCAGAGGGAAACTTGACACTTTTTTAAAGGTGTTTGGGTGGCAGAGGAGCATTGCAGAAGAGGTCTAAGAAGAAAGGCAGGTGGGTGGAAAAAACCTCAGCCTTTCCAAGCCTCAGTGTTCATACAGTAAAAATGGGCAAAGTCGCTTTGACTTGATATATTGGCATATTAAAATTGGAGGGTTTCTTTAGAACAACCTTGAAGTGCCTTGGAAATGGAGACAGATGACATCATTCAACCTGTTACTATCTTAAAGTTAAATATTATATTTATTGTTTGGACATTCTGTAGTGACAGATTTATTATAATAAGTGCCATGAAAAAAATCTAGTGTGCTACGCCATGCAAAATTTAACAGGGGGATCACTTAATTGTTCATACTTGTTCATGTGCTAAGTGAAAAACAAAATCTTCAAAATGCAATTCTGAAGAAGCCAAAGGACTGCTTTCAAATGCCAACCGCAGCTGCGTAAGTAGCTGGGCTGGGCGCGGCAGCCCCAGCACCTGAATGTCTTGGTGCCACGCGACAGTGGCCCGCTGAGCCAATGATCCTCCAAGTGGAGCCTGAAGCTTTGAGAATCTGGCTCCATCTGTTTTTGCCCCCAATGCTGTTCCATTCAGGTATTTTCATAATTTTTATCACTGAAATTTATTTCCCTAATGCCTGAAAAACCTACTATTAGACAATTACAACAAAATTCTTGAGCATACTCAGCAACAAACATTCATTTTCTGAAATAAAAAATGAGTGTTATATTCACAAATCCCACAGCTTGGAAATATATATGATACACAACATTTAACCTGTCAGCAGCGTCATTAGTGTCAATGAGTAGGAACCGGCAATCAGTGGATGGTGCGCTCTACATGTGTTTACGTTGTAAAACATTCCCGAAATAGCTCCGTTCGAGAGGCTGATGTAAAACACTTCTACTGGACAAATGAATTTCAGTTTAAATTTTATGGTCTACTTAAATGTTTTTTTGAAGAATTCATATTTCTCATGTTAAATAATCATTTATAGCTAACAGAGTCCAAACACAACTAAAAATAATAAATAATAAAGACTCGGGTAAAGAATCATCTGAAGTTCAACCACACCAATATGTAAATAATCAAGAAAATATGCAGAAAGACTGATGTATGTTTGACTATCGAGAGTCGGAAGATGTATGTTTGCATGGTGCCCGTATTCAGTGTCCATACTGCTATTAAGACATTTTTATAAACTGTAAGAAATATGTGAGCTATTTCAAGATATAATTCTGAAAAACAGACTTCCATGTAAGAAGCCAATTTAGGAAGAAAACAACATAAACAATAGTAACTTGTGTGCTCAAGTGAAGCATCTTTTTAATTTTGAGTAATGAAGATGTCAAGCCAAATGCTAGAGTAGTTTAACTTAATTAGGTGGCCTATTTTTCCAGGCATCCTTTCATTTCCCATTGAAAACTCAGCTTGTATGCAAGGCAGCGAGAGCAATTTTGTCTGTAATGAATGCCTCCGGGACTGCGCAGAGTAATCATCTGAATGTTACACTGAAGACTGGTTTGAGTAACTAGTTTGGGCTTGTTAAGATGCCAGACTTTGTTGGACTAACTAGATTACTCAAAGCATGGCGGCTTTGCCATTTTATTGGGTCAATGGTCAAAAAGTCAAGTTGACTTTACGCCTGAAATTTCTGCCAAAAGGAACCAATCTAAAAGTAATTGGTCTAATTTATAGTTCAAATTTATGTCATGATCATGGAAATTTTATGGCCCATAGTCAATAATCTTTTTTTTCAAAAATGCTCTTAGAAATATACTATCTAGGCCTCTTTGTGATACCTCGTTTACATTTTAACCGAGGAAATTTTCTCATTAGAAAAATGAACTAAAAACATAGATATAGTTATTAATATGCTTGCAAACTCAAAACATTATAATTCTAATAGATTTAATACAATATTGTACAAAAGGGGACTTGGAGAGTCCTCTTGGTCCCACGGCCATTGTATTGCTGATGACAAACGGCAACATGGCGTCATTGTAAGAATAACTCCTGTTATTATTTAGTTCATTATCACTCTCATCCTTCCAGTCCTGTACTTGACATGACTTTCTAAGGAGGTGGGAGAGCCGGCATCCTTTGTTGCCGTGTGGAGGCATTCACACCAGACAGAGGAGCGCTGGTAGAATGTAACAGGCAGGGCCAGATTCACTAAATGTCTGCAATGCTGGGCTAAAAATCATTGCAAATAGAAAAATCAAAGAATTAATGTGATTTGCCCTGGCTGGTGTGATTCAGTGGATTGAGCACCGGCATACAAACCAAAGGATGCTGGTTTGATTCCCAGTCAGGGCGCATGCCTGGGTTGCAGGCCAGGTCCCCAGTAAGAGGGCATGCGAGAGGCAACCACACATTGATGTGTCTCTCCCCCTCTTTCTCCCTCCCTTCTCCTCTCTAAAAATAAATAAATAAAATATTAAAAAAAATAATGAATATGATTTAAAAATGTACACAAGATCTGCATCCATTCACTCATCTTTCTACAAAAAGCGTTGTGTACCTCTGATGTGTCAAACGTTATTCTAGGAACAGAAGACCCACCAAAAAATAAGAGTCAGTCCTACCTTCAAAAGCTCATAATCAGGTGGGGGAAAAAAAGAAAGAAGAATCGGTACCAATTTTAGTATGCTACATGCCACAGAGGGGTAAACATATGCCTCAATAACTCCGATTTGCACACAGGAGAGGCACGGAGGTGTGTAAGTGGGAAAGAGACATGGATCATTCAGCAACAGCGAGAGGAGAGACAAAAAGGTGGAAGTGAGACGAGACGAGACAAGTGAAGAGAAACCGTGGGGCCCAGCACTCAGGCAACGGTTATATGCAGGGAAAAGGCGAGGCAGGTTCCAAAGTTATGCAAAAAAGCAGAACCAATGCTAATCGTTATTAACTCAGGGCAGAGGGAGAGATCAGAGAGACTGTCCAGGCCCCCGTCTTGGAAGACGGGGTAGGTGGTGTTAACTGTTACGACTACAGGCCAAAAAAGGGGAAAAAGAAGTTTAGGAGGCGAGGGAGTAGGTCGGAGGTGGTGAGTTGCGATGCACGGATCTGTTGAGTCTGAGCGGTTCACAAGGACAAGGGTCTAGTGAAGTTAAAAATCAAACCCGAACTCAGATGAGAAAGCTGCCCTCGATACACAGGTGCTTCAGCTCTTATTCTCAAAATGCGCGGTATAAAATGTACATCCAACACTTCGCTGCACATAATATTGCTCTACTTTATCATTGTTATTTTTTAACTGTGAGATTTGAGGGCCTAGGTAAGAGATAATTTCAGCGGGGCAAGAGGAAAGAAGCAGGGAGAGGAACCTAATCACAACCTGAAAATAATATAAAATGGAGTCTCATTTAATATTTTGAGTTTACTATGATGCTCAGAATTAACAACAAACATTAGCTGATGCTTAAAAGATAACTGTTTATGGAAAGAAGGGGGAGGAAAGGAAAGTAAGAAGGATGAAGGAGGGGGAGGGATGGAGGAGGCAAGAGGGGAGGGATGGAAACCAAACAAAAGGAAATGGTTTAGTGGAGTAGAGGCCAATGTCAAGGAGGAAGTGATTTATTGAAAACATGCTTCGATCCAGTAACCAAAGCTTCTTCACGACTTGACACCAGAAAAATCTTCTGATTCCCCCTATTAAGCAATTATTTCTTAGATAAAAAGACCAGTCCTTTTCAACCATTTTCCCACAGTATCCCAAGGGAGACATTTCATTTTGAGTTCTTAGGTCAGAACTGGTGAAATATGTTACCAGTGTGTGTGAAAAGCTTGGAATGGACAGGTAGCCATGGAAAATGATATTCTGAGAACTCCCAGAGAAGAAGAAACAATGAGAAAAAGTGATGGCACATATTCAGAACTAAACGTAAATAAATTACTGTGTTTTTTGGACCTTAAGACGCACCTAGGTTTTAGAGGAGGAAAATAGGAAAAAAATTTTGAAGCAAAAATTGTGGTAAAATATGTAATAACATAAATAACATAATATTTCACCAATGTAAATGTAAACAGCCAGGTAAGCTACATTTGGACTATAAGACGCACCCCCATTTTCCTCCCAAATTTTTTGGGGAAAAAGTGCGTTTTATAGTCTGAAAAATAGGTAGTAACCTTTGTGCCACAGAAAGTTCTGATCAAGAGAAGCAGATTCCTGTTTCATTTGATCTGTGCAATTCAAATGAACATTTATACACTGAGCACAATCACAGATGAGGAACTACAGAAGGCACTATAATTCTCAATGCTGGAGAAAGGGGTTGGAATTTTTTAGGGGAAGAGAAAGACCACCTAGCACATGAATCTGAGTGGGCCTGGGGAAATTCTGGGGACGAGTCTGAGCTCAGGTGAGAAGCCCAAACTTCTCGGCCTTATTGTTGTACATTCCAGCACACTGGTCAATCAAACATAACAGGGTAAGAATGAGAAAGGACGGAGTTTGTGAAGGACTGTTAGCTAATGTTCAGTTGGCTTTCCCTTCATTGGCCCACTCACACTCTCCCACAAACTCCACAGGAGAGAACCTGCAGTTTCATGAGGTATCGGGCAACACGAGTCCTCTTGGCCAGGGCCTGGAAACACAAAGAATTCTTGTACTGCCTGGTTCAAATTCTACCCAGAGTAAGAAAATTTTAAATGGTGTTTAGATTGAAGCACTGAGTGGCCAGCGTACTTTATTATAGGAGAAAATAGCCAATATTCCAAGAAGGGAACCAGAGAGAAGTGGAAATGTCATGAGCTTTTATTACATACTTGTCAGGCTTATTATGTGGTGGTATATTCAATTTAAGAGCTGCCTGTCAATTACAAAATTATATGCAAAAAATTTTAAGGATTTGTATACACCCACTTAAGAGGTACAGAATGCATGCGGTAGATAGTGCCAAAGAGCCTTTTGGGACTGCCTAAAAGAATATCACTAATTTTTACAGTGTACTTCCATTGCTGGAGCTATTCCAGCATTGGCTTTCTATAAAAATCATTTCAAGTTTAGAATTATGCTATTTGCTTGCAGCAACATCACAGGAGCAGTAGTACACCATATGTTCCTACTTAGCAACTTAGTCTATAAGTCTCAAAGCATGTACTGATTTGAAAATTGAACAGGAATTATAATTGTTGAATGATTCTATGAGGCGAGTTGTCTTGGATTACTAAGCTATGCAGATGTTTGATGTTATTTAGGAAAAGAACAAAACTGTTTTTTTTTTTTTTCCTGCAGGATGACTAAAATCTTATTTATGGTTGCCAAAAGGGGTAAATTGATTAAAATTCCCTAAAAGAATATCAGGTAATGCATTCTGGAACACACTATTACAGTAAACAAAAGGAATGGTAAGTGCAAAATTTAGCTAAGGCCATTCAACTTATGTGATTTGTGAAGTTTATTTCCCCCCAGAGTATATATAATCTTACATTAGTCTAATTTTTAAAAGCAACACATTCTAAAAACATTTTCATGTACGCTACATTAGTAAAAAATAGTTTGATCTGGTACACACACCTGCCACAGCTTTACAAAGACAAAGTATTTGGAGTTCTTACTCCTTCGTAAATTTTCACTGGTATTTAAAATATTTTTAGTAACTCCTGGCTGAAATATTAAGAAAAATAAAGTTAGTTGTTTGATTTCAGTCAGGGCTTAATATGATCCATCCGCTGTACTTGAATTTAAAAATCTAAGGGCGCAAGCTCTTATGATGTATATGCTTTGAATTTCTAATCCCTTTTCCAAAAGTCTTTAAGAAGGACATAATGATTCTCTGAGAGGGAGCAGCTGCTTTATAACCGCAATCATTTATTGAGTTTGTGTTTCTACTGTTTCAAACAAATTCAATTAGCCCTTACACTTCAAAACCCTAAAGGCACCAAAGAGATGATACTGGGTTGCTCTAATCTAATAGTAATACTAAACTTGTCAGTACAGTTTTGGGATTGATGGTTAGAAGAAAATTAATAGTAACATTTTTCATTTTTTAATCAAACAGTCTTATTCAGAAGCACCTATGGATCTTGGAGGCTACTTAGCTGAATGAATTCCGTTCCAAAAGAATTTTAAATACAAAGCTCAGCCTTCCAAAGGTATTCTGAGTGTGGTCAACTCAGTTGAATGGGAGGAAATGTGGTCCGGATCTTTGAACTTCACGATGGCCTTCTCGTCTGAACAATAGAGTGTGGTTTCTGGAATGTCTGCCAGAGGAGGCAGTGATCATAACGACTTCTAAATGCAAAGTTCATGGAGAGGCAGGCCTGCCTCTGTTTCGAGTTAAGCACAAGACATTTGGTTCTTAGAGAAATTTCAAAGCCCCTCAAAATGCACCCCTACCATATACATTAGATTTAATGCACTGACAACCTCCATGAAGAACAACAGAAATTTCATCCTCCTCCTGCCCCCACCCTTCCTAGTTCACAGATCTATTGGGCAGAGATGTAGGCATTGAAAACGACACTACACATTAGTGTTTCCGCCATAGTCACTGTTACAAGAAACTCCACGCTACCGTGGTTTTATAGTCTTCTAGGAAAAAACACGTCCAAGCCCACAAAATGTTCCTATGAACTTACCCTCACTTTCATCCAATCATTTGTTTATTTTTGCTTACAAGGTTCTTATATGTTATGTTATACTGGCACCCTAGGGCAGTTATAATTTTGCTTTAAACGTCCTGGCTGGATTAAAGGGTCTGGTCTTAAGTATCTAAAAATAAATAGCTAAGCATTTACTTTTATAAATGTAACCATTGGAATTTTGTTGTCACTTCTCATGATTAAATACCTTGTCAACCATTCCCAGCGAAAATGGATACAAATGTGCCCTCGAAAGGATTCAGTCATATCATGCATTTTGGCTTGAAAACTACTCACCCAACAGATCCTGAAAGTGGCCATACAGTGCCGATCAGCCACAGGATTTCGGTTATAAATATAACATTTTACTGAAAACTGCCACAACAGTGGATAATTAAAAGTATTTGTGACATGTGTAGCTTATAATGATTAACTTGTCTCTAGTCAGAAGCACAAATAACCTGCACCTGTAAAGACTTTATTTCCTAAAGGTAAAACAACTGTTTAGCAAAGATCATGCTGGCAAAACAGCTGCTTGCCGTTCTGGAGGGAAACAAGGTAGCGTCTTTCAACAAACGCCAACTCTGGTGCTTTATCAGCTCTATCTCATTAACTGGAAACAAGGCTTAAATGCTTTGTTTATAAATTATGATTATTCCTGATTGCGGCAGTTACTGATAGTGCTACTCATTTGCAATGCAACTCTTTGAATTTGTTTAATTACAATTTGAAACAAGGCAGAGAAGATTAATTAACCCACCTGGCTGGCTGGCACATAGTCCTGGCTCGGCTCTGTCATGCTCATGTACATGTTCTCACCGTCAAACTGCGAATGAAATAATAGTAAACATTGAGCAATCTTGACTGTGTGCAGGGTTTTTGTTTGTGTGCGTGCGTGTTTGTTTTTTGTTTTGTTTTGTTTTTCACCACCAAACTAAAAAACAGTAGCCATAAAAAAAATACTGGGTCTGGGAATACGAAAAATCTGTCCCAGCGAGTGAGCCACATTTTTTCTTTGATGTTTCTGTTGTCATCCTTCCTGACCTTGGATGTCAGTGATTTGGAGTAATTAGTGCTCTAGTAATTACAGCAAGCGAGCAAGAAATGAATGGCTTCCTTTCATCTGCAATCTGTTTTAAAACAAAATGGCTCATTTTGCGTACCATGTATACATATTGCAGTTTGGTTGTAATGAAGTATTAAATGAATGGCACAATTTCTGGGGGAAAAAGATAATGGAAAATAAACTAAGGCACAGCTCAATGCATTCTGAGTTTAGCTCTCAAAAATGAAAAAGTGCAGAGCTTCCATAACAGACTAAAACTGGCTTCATCACAATAGCCTTATGATTAAAATTTTTAACTTTATGATAATATTTGAAAAAAGCATGTGCTACTACATCCATGGCTAAGAATGATAACAATAATGAATAACAAAAAAAAAATATACAGGCTTGATGATTAAATTTCCCTCTCCGAAGTTTCTCAATGACATAGAATTAATGTGAGTATTACAAATGCATAGAAAATCATACATACATTTACAAGTTCGAACAAGATGGGAGGAGGAAATTCACCAGGCAGAGCAATTGCAGAACGATGCATTGGTTCATGCAACAGCAATAACAACAACATACTTTCCATTATTTGGGTTTTTGAAAGCAGTAATTGCTCCATTCATATTTAATCCCCAGCTATCTTTAGTCACTTGATAAATGGACAAGGCATTCCTTTTTTCATTGGAAGAAAAAATTTCCCAAGGAAATAATCAAATGGACGAATACAGTCACTTTCAAAGAGCTGAGTCTGAATATACTTTCATTGGCAGACTAATTTGAGACACAGGAACTTGAAAATCTGAAAAATTACAGTAGTTTTCAAGGCAGAATGATGTTATTGATGGAGGTGCAAGGACAGAGTAACATGGACATCCTTTATATACCATCAAAAACTGTGTTACAGACATCACATTCCACCACCTATGAGGCTCTAGCACGAGAGGGTGGTACGAAATATAGGAACACGCCAAAGCCTCTGAACTGAAGTCATCAGAAGTGGATGCCCTGAGTATTCACACAAACATCAGCCATATGAATAAAGACCTCCCCAAGGATGCTGAAGCACTCACGAGGTTAAGTTCAAAGAACCAAAGGATTTCCTCACTCATCACCCTGCAGATATATTTCATGTTACGTGAACAACCTTATCTAAACAGATATGAAATCACTTATTGAATGATGTGGTTGTTCAGACAAATTAGAAATAGCACACTTAGAATAGACTAGCTGGACATTTTGGTTGCTTCATCATCTGGCTCAAGAGCCCTGAGTCCAAGTTACTTACCCAAGGTTGCTTTTCCATCAGTCAGGTGATTGATCAAAGACAGACCTAGCCCCAGTCAATCTGTCTGTTCCTCCTGACAACTCAAAACCTGACAAAGCATCATTTAGCATTTCTCCACCCACATCCACTGTTGGTTTGTTTGCAAATGTTTTTAATGTCAAGATGCCAAAGAAACACTTAAAATATGGACAGTTTCTCTGACTATAACAAACTAAATTGAACAGAAGTAGTGAAGTGAATCAAACACTCCACTGCCTGTGCATATTCTATAAATGTGTTACTTTCTATTCCATCTTCTCTAACTCACTTGCTAAATCTGGTGTCATTTTCAAGCCAACCGAGGCTTTGGAGTTTTGGTTTTAGTCTATCCAAAGTGTATGCTAATTAAGCATATTCAATGTTACTGCTCTTGATAAGGACTCTTTACTCAAAAAGTACCAATGTTTAAGTAATATTGAGCCAAGGCTAAAACAGCATTTTATAATAAAAGGTATGTTGCTATAGGCATAACTATTTTGTTGAATACGTTCTATGTCCCCATGACCTACCTATATCTTTATATTAACTGATGTGTACTATCTGATTTAATCTTCATAAAAACCAAGATTTAGGTATTTTTGTTACCTACATTTTATAAATTATGACAAAAGGCACAGAGAGCCCTGGCTGGTGTAGCTCAGTGGATTGAGCATGTGCCTATGAATCAAAGGGTCACGGGTTTGATTCCTAGTCAGGGGACATGCCTGGGTTGTGGGCCAGGTCCCCAGTAGGGGGTGCTTGAGAGGCAATCACACATTGATGTTTCTTTCCCTCTTTTTCTCCTTCTCTTCCTCTCTCTCCAAAAATAAATAAACAAAATCTTAAAAAAGAAAAGGCACAGAGAATTTAAGCCAGATCCTCAAGGTTACATAGCACTTAAAAGGCAGAGCTAAGATTTAAAGCCAAGCAGCTTGGTTTTCTAGCATATGCACTTAACCACCAAAACATATGCATATAGTCCAAATCATAATGATAAGTTAGCTATCGATTCTGAAAATATCAATAAATTACCAAAGCATATCATTGGCAATATCTCAATGATGTTGAGATATTGTTCAAGAATGTGTACAATATTGTGAGACTTTCAAAAAAACATAAAGTCTCAAAGAACAAAGCCAAAAAGTATCACACTCCCTGACTTCAACTTACACTAATAAGTGACAATAGTCAAAACAGCATGGTACTGGCAGAAAAAATAGACACACAGACCAATGGAACAGAATTAAAAGTCCAGAAATAAACTCACATGTATATGAGCAAATAATTTCCTTTTTAAAACACTTTTTATTGATTGATTTGAGAGACAGAGGGAGAGACAAACATTAATGTGTTGTTCCACTTATCCATACATTCATTGATTGACCGTGTAGTTGTCCTGACCAGAGATAGAACTACAACCTCGGTGGGTGACACTCCAACTGAGTGAGCTACCTGGCCAGGCTAAGAGCAAATAATTTTCAACAAAAGAGCCAAAAGCATAAAATGGGAAAAGAAAGCTTCTTCAATAAATGGTGCTGGGAAAATTGAGAAGCCACATGCAAACGAATGAAACTAGACTGCTATTTGTCACCATACACAAACAAGAACTCAAAGTAGAGCAGACCTAAATACAAAACCCGAAGTGATAAATTACATAGAAGAAAACATAGGTACTAAAGTTCTAGACCTTGGTTTTAGAGAAGATTTTATGAATTTGACCTCAAAGTCAAGGACAGTACTGTAAAAGTAAAAATAAATGAATGGGGATTATCAAACTAAAAAGTTTCTATACAGCAAAAGAAACCATAAAGAAAATGAAAAGGCAATCAACCAAATGGGAGAAGATATTTGCAAACAATACCCTTGATAAGGGGTTAATATCCAAAATATATAAAAACCTCATGCAACTTAACAACAAGAAAACTAACAATCCAATTAAAAAATGGGCAGAAGACCAGCACAGACACTTTTCCCAAGAAGACATAGAAATGGCCAACAGATATGAAAAGATGCTCACCTTCACTAGCTATTAGGGAAATGCAAATTAAAATCCAGCACAGGGTGGATGAGAGGCAGCCACACATTGATGTTTCTCTCCCTCTCTCCCTCCCTTCCCCTCTCTCTAAATATAAATAAATAAAATCTTAAAATAAAAAAATACAACGAGATACCGCCTCACACCGGCTAGAATGGCCATTATCAACAAGACAGGTAATAACCAGTGTTGGGGAGGTTGTGGAGGAAAAGGAATCCTCATTCACTGCTGGTGGGAATGTAAACTGGTGCAGCCACTATGAAAGCAGTATGGAGGTTCCCCCCAAATTAATAGAGTTAGCATATGACCCAGCAATCCCTTTCATGGGTATCTACCTGAAAATTTGAAAACATTTATTTGTAAAGATACATGGCGGCCAACACGTGAAAACAATGGAAGTGTCCTTCAATAGATGATTAAATAAAGAAAATGTGATATATTTTATACACACACACATCGTATACATATATCACATTTGCGACAACATGGATGGATACTGAGACTATCATGCTAAGTAAAGTAAGTCAGGTGGAAAAAGTCAGGAACCATATAATTCCACTCATACATGGGACATAAAACTGAAAGCAACAAATGAACAAATAAGACAAGCAAAAAAACTCATGGATACAGACAACAGTATGGTGGTTACCAGAGGGAAAGGGGGGTGGCAGGAGGTGGGAAAGGTAAAGGGGGTCAAATAGATGGTAACAGGAGATTTGACTATGGCTGGTAAACACACAATGCAATACACAGATAATATATTATATTATGGAATCATGCGCTTAAAACCTAACTAATGTCACCCTTATACATTTCATTAAAATGTTAAGAAATAAACCAGAAAATCCCATGAGTCTTGGTGAACTATGCATTTAGTAATCAGGCTCATGAATGTCCCTGGATGCTTTGTAATTAAACCTTAAATGACCAAGACATGGTGATAATTAACTTTATTTGTCAACTTGACTGGGTCACAGGGTGCCCAGATATTTGGTCAAATACTGTTCTGGGTGTGTTTGTGAGGATATTTTTGGGTGAAATTAACATTTGAATTGGTAGACTGAGTAAAGCAGATTGGCCTCTCTCATGTGGGTGGGCCTCATCCAGTCAGTTAAAGGCCTGAAGAGAACAGAAAGGCTGATATTCACGAGAAAAAGAAGGAACACCTCCAGCTTGACCAGCTTGACTGTTGATCTGGGACATTGGTCTTGTCCTGCCTTCAGACTTGAACTGGAACATCAGCTCTTCTTGGGTCTCAAGCCTGACAGCTTTTGTACTGGAACTATGTCATTGGCTTCCCTGGGTCTCCAGCTTCCCAACCATAGATCCCGGGACTTGTCAGCCTCCACAACTGCAGGAGACAATTCCTTTTTATAAACCTGTTTCTTTGTATACATACACCCTGTTGTTTCTCTGGTAAACTTTAACGAACACAGGTGGCTTCCTCTATTACTATCAAGATATTCACAGCTCTTCCAAAAGCCTTTTTCTAGAGGACATACAAAGTAGAAGCACATGAAGGGCTGACATCTATTTCATGCTATTGTGTGCTTTCCAGGGGAGCTGAGGCCATGCAGATTCTGCTAGGAGAGGCTGTGGCCTCACAGAATCCACTCCCTGTGCCCCAGGTCATCCCACATACATCCACCTCTTTGTTCAGAATGCCTTGCTTCCCTTTCATTTGTTGAAATTTGCCTTACACCCCTCATTTCCCCTAAATCAGGGCTGGGCTGTCTCCAGCCTCTGGGCTCCTTCCTGTAGGCCATTCCCTGGTTGTAGCCAGGTCTTGCTGGTTGTTAGGGAACTAACTCCACTGGTTGTGAGGTACCAGAGGGCACAGGGCACCTCTTAGTTATCTTCAATGTCTCTATATCTTGGGGCCAGCATAGAAAAAGTCCTCAAAAATGTCTAGTTAACAAAAATTAAATAATATTTGCTTAATTAAATACATTACCTTCCTAGAGAACTCAGTGACTTAGAAGAGGAAGAAGATTAAGCTTTTAGAGAATGGCTTGAGGCTTTTAAAGGCATCAACGCAAAGTCTTACAGTGAATTAAAACAGGTTTCATAGGAGTAGAAGCCTTTATAAAGAAAAATATAATGTATAGGAATAGACAGGGCGCCATCACTCAAATGCTAGATCCACTTCTTCCTCAAGATTTTAATTTGAGTAGAAAACATATAGACTGGCCAAGAATCAAGAAATCTGGGTCTACACGAGTGTATGCCCTCTTTCTGAAGAATTTTGAGCCACCAAACTAAAACACGTATGTGCGTGAGGCCTAGCCATTCCCCTTGGGTTGGATAAACTCTTGGACAAAGGAAGAAAATTAAGCCAAGATTCCAGTGGGCCCTCCACCTGCTCCCTACATAGACCCTGTCAGATTAATGTCATTATTGGACTTCTCACACCCTACCCGGTCCCGCTCTGTCCAGGAACTGGTTCCAGGGATCTCAGAAGGCCTCCTGCTGATGCAACCTTCTCAGGATGCATCCAGTGTCACGGGCGTGTATCAAGTTGTCATTTGAAGTTTGGATTATATGGTGCAATAGAGTCCTAGAATTTTGGCCTTGGAAAGGTCCTGAAGGCATCATATCTGAACTCCTCATATTATGATAGAAAGAAACAGACTTTTGTTGGCCGTGTGGTCCATTTGTGGCTAGAATCAAGGTCTACAGGAACAATTATAAAGGACACATGGATAATAATGGTGAGGAGGGCTGGGGAGTTGGACTGGGGTGGGGGAAAACTGTACTTGAACAACAATTAAAAAATAAATAAAGATTAAAGAAAAAAAAGAATCAAGGTCTAGAATTCCAGTAGGAGCGTTGTCCACTGTGACATACTGCTTTATACTCCATGGCTCACAAAAAATGGGGCGTCAGACTGTGGACTCTCTGTGTGTGGTTTGTTTGCATACCCCGTAGTCTTGAAGGCACAGCATTTGCATTAGTATACAACGACTCCACTTTATTTCGCCTGGACCACATACTAGATGACCCTTATTAATAAGTGTTGCGATAACATTGTTTTATTAAAAGTTACTAATGACATTTTCTTACTCTTTATGTTTATCCCAGTTGAATTTAGGCATTATAACTTTTTAAAATGTATCTAGGCATACTAGGACTTTTAATTTCCATGTATTCTCAATTTAAAACCTGAAGAAAAGTTTGAAAGAATAAATAGGCTGACTTATTTAAATCTAAATGTAAATGGCATCAACTCAGGATTAGCCTTTCTGATCAAGTGCTTTTATACTCTTTATTGTGTTTTTATTTCAAAGCACCAGGGGATGCAATCACATAAAAAGTCATTTATAATCTTCTAGTACAGTTTTTTGAAATTGTTTTTAGAGGATATTAACCAAACCCATAATCCCAAAGAGCTTTTCAAGCTAGGTAGTTATTATTTCTTCTATTTAAAAACTGAAAGCAGACATCCAACACTGTCTGAACATAGTGAATGATGAGCAAAAATGAGCAATATTAGGCTACCGAAACCACTAAAACAAGAAAAATCAAAGATAGAATGTGAAGTGCAAATCAATCATTAGCGCTGGTACAGGAAATGGAATCTTTTTAAGGAAACCATTAGAAGAAAACCAGAAAACTGCTGCGGGGAGGGTCTGGTGGGGGAAGCCTCATGGAGTTCATGGAACAGTACCACATTGTACAGCCTATAAAGGGAAACCTTACATTTCTGGGTGTTTCCTGAAGGAATATTTGATACTTTGATTTTTTTAAAAGAGCTAAAAATGGAAATGTTTGTAATAGGGAGTTAATTTCACATTTCTTGGAGAATGCATTATAACTAATCATTATAAGAGAGGGTGATATCCTCAAAATAAAATATCCAATTTTGTATTGCTTGGCTTAATATAAGAGTACACGTCATCTAATTTTGTGGGTTTTTTTTTTTTTGAGTGGAATAACTAACTTCGATTTGGGCCATGAAATCAAAGACTTCTGCTGTCTCACCTAGAGCAAGGCATTTTGGGAGCTCTAAGCATCATGTGAAAGGTAATAATGTGCACTGAGCTCAGCTATCACGGCAGTTCCTGGGTACAGTAACCCACATTACTATACCCAGTGTTAATATAAAAGTAGAGCAAGGCGCACTCCTACACTACCATGCAATCTTCCGTTCTCAAGGAAAAGGTCAGGAGACACTGGAGAGAAGACATGTTTGTCTTCCAGCTTCAAGGCTGAATTTGTTGATGCAACGGTCGAAGGCAGTCTGCCTCCATGCCGGCCAGGCTGAATGGAACCTGGTGCTGAGCACGGCAGGCCAGAACAGTGCCTTGCAGGCGAGGAAAGCTGACCTGTTGGTGCATGCTATTATCAACACCCAAGGATGAGAAAACAGACTTACTCTAGCAGTGCTTTGAATGGATGTGTATTACAACCTGGGAACACACAGGGCTGTCTAGGAAAGAGAAACCCCTTTCAGTTGGGTTCCTGCCGCTTGAACTTGGTGGTAAACACTCTGTTGCAGATCTGAACTCATGAAGAGGAAATGTGATCTGCGCATAGCACGGCTGTGTAGAAGATGCAGCATTGGAAGAGGGAGAATATTACACTAACCACAACTTAGCATCTGGACTCTGTTTGGAACTGAATTGATATTCTCATTTTTGTTTTAGTGATATACTTATGTGGTAAGAATTGCACATCAGGTCTCCTTTGTTAATTTTGAGAACTGAAATTTTCAATAATAATGCTATATACCATATATAGCTTGAATCTGTCCTACACCCGACTCAGTGGCGTGACTCAGAGTCATAACAGTATTTTCCCTCTGCGGCGAAGTGCATGGCTGCAATACAATATTTGTTTGTTTGTTTGTTTGTTTGTTAAACAAACACACTGAGCTTATTAACTCAAATGAACACTATTTTTTTTAGTCACCTTATGTTGGAGATTCCACATTAGGATAATGATGCTATCATGGTTCAAACTACTTTTAACCTTTGCGGGCACTTTCTAATTGCATTAAGTATACTAAAGCATTTAATTTTCCTAAGAGCCTTATAATATTATGGTGACTGTTCTTAATCCCACTTCACAGATGACAAAACTGAGACACAAAGTAGTTAAGTGACTTGTCTGAGACAGATCCAATCACGTGTTCCCCAGGTCGGCTCAGCCTACCTGACCCTGAGGCCTTGGCCACGACCCTTTGCTTCCAGGAATGGCTGGCACCATTCCCATGGTCATTCAGGCCCAGACACCTCCTTGTGGTGCCACCACAGCTTCAGTCCTGGGTGCCCCAAGCCTGGCACAACTTACAGCAAGAGGCTCTGCAGCTGGGCCGGAGTTGAAGAGGTTCTGCCTTCCCCAGAGTTGGTACCGCCAGGCTGGGATGACCTATCAGAGAGGGCTGAGGAGGAAATGTAGACCAGTGGGGAGCACTGACCCGAGCATTCCCCAGGGACTCTTTAGAGAAGTCCCTCAGACCCAGTCACCAGCGATGATTACTTGCAAAGCTGTGGCACTGTGAAAACACGTGCGTTCTGGTTTGTTCTTCCTGCCTCCTTGCTCACTTTCTAGCTCCCTCATTCTTGTGTTCCTGGGCTTGTACCCCAAGTGTTACATGCGAGCTTTCACTACAGGCTCTGCCCTCTGGGGAGCCTGGATCGAGACAGCGTGCCGTGGTGCACACTGGACAGGGACAGCGCTCTCGGCTCCAGGGCTACACTAACCTCATCCCGTCCTGGTTCTGCCTTCATTGTATTATTTTTAAGAATCTTAATTTTATTTGGAAGCCCTGTGCAAAGACAGACACAAACTTATAAAACAGTAATAAATAGAAGAACTAGCATTTTCCTGTATCATGAAAACATCACTTCAGTTTCAAGTAACTAAAAGCAAGTTCCTAGAAACCATTAACTCCAAGATTCCAACACAAAGCAATTCATTTTTATTAGGCATTATTTAAGAAAGAAAAGAATGTGTGGATAAAAGCTTCACTATAACAACAAATTCACTCTGGTGAATTTAATGAAAATAAGTTTAACCAAATCAAAACACGCATGATACGCACTTTTGGTTTTTACTAAAAAGCCTCCACAAGGTGCCTGATGCTGGAAAATCAGGAGCAATGACTTCGGATTCCACCTAGGAGCCTTGTTTTGGTAATGAATTCCCAAGTCATTTTCGAGTTTCTACAGATCATAAAGCTGTAAAACTATATACCATATCGTTGAAACTCAGTGCAGTTTCAAATAATTGCTTCAGAACATTCCTCTGACTTGTCATGTTTTAGACAAACTTTTTTCTGAATCCATCTAGTAAGGGAAGAATTTGAGAAGTACATCCAAAGTTGCTGGCACTCCTTCCCTAAGCTCACTTATTTCCACATCATATCAGCTCTCACCTCATTTACCACGGCACCCAAATCCCACATAGATGTGGAATGAAAAGTATGAAAGCCATTACTTTTGGGGGTTCGCTTTTTATGGCTAGTATTCCCTTTTAAGCACAGCGAACTTTTTTTAGCTCCTGACATGTAGAGAAAAAGGCAAGAATATTTTTCTACACATGTCTGGTCCAGAAGAACATGTTCTGTTCGGGGAGCCTCCAAACAAGAAAACCGGAAGGGACTAGCAGAAGTTCAGAGCCTTGAAAAGGTTATGAGACTTGATTGGCAGGTGTATAAAAGAGATGAACTGAGAAGTTAGACTGGTTTAGCAACACTTGAGTGAGATAAAAAAATATTTAAAAAGATTTGAGGACAGACAATTTTTAAATAATTTTGAGATTAATAGCGGTACTGCCAAATAAAAATATAAAAAAGGAAGGTACAGAGTTATTAAGATGGAGATTCTCACTTCCCTCTTATTGTTACTCAGAAAATAAGATTGTGACTACATATAACAATAATGTTCCAGGAATAGACTTTTGGTAGTCTCCTAAGGGCAGGACAGGTGTTAAAATATATTTTGGTACGTTCAGGATGAACCTGAGCATTCAGAAATACAAGCAGTTCGGTCTAGCGCCACTCCATTTCCTTTTTGAGGTCATATTTAACAATTAATTTTTTCATCTTCCAGACAGTTTGGTTTCTAAATGGAAAACATAATGACATTTCAAAGAACTGGATTAAACAGGAAGGGGGAAAATCCTTCAAGTCATCCAGTATGGGCTTCTCCGTTGTGAAAGGAAGCAAAGTTCTGTAAGCGCGGATCTTTCATTTTAAGAAACTTGAAGTCATTCCATTTATTTGTTATATCAAAAGGAGTATAATTTTGGACTTTTCTTTAACATCTTCAAATGCTATATAGTTATATCTTTTTTTGCTCCCTGTTTAGTCTCCTTTTTTTAACTGGATTTCATGTGACTTTCCCTTCTGACTTATCCACATTTGTATGACAACTGTGGTGTCACTTTCCTTGCTTTAGCTTAAGGTCGCCTGCACAAGGTGTCCGCTTCCCAAGGCATATTCATATGAGCTATTGATAGACTTAAATCCCACAGTTTCTTTTCATTGTCCTCTCGCTTACAGTAGCTCTAACTACTCCCCCTAGATCATTCTCCCACTTCCGTTCGAGTTTTTTCTTTGAGGAGGGTTATTCTCCCAAACGCTTCGTCCTCCCTTTTGCCACTATCCTTTTCACGGCAGTATGTGTTGCCAGAAACACGTTGGCGCTGAAACTGCAAGTCTTGTTTCTGAAAAGACTTGCCTGCTTCTCCTGAATGCCTCATTTAACCTGCACGGTGAGGGGCGATTGGTTTCCTGTTTTACTTTCTAGAATGGCAGCATATGATGCTCTTTTGCTAAAAATTGAGATAATAGTACTATCAAGGGTGAGCCATCTAGCATGGTCTTGCTGGTATATCAAAATTCAATGGTAAGCAACCCATTTCCAGATGTAATTATTCATTCATTCATTCAACAAACGCTCACTTTCACCTGCTGTGTGCATGCCCCATTCTCAGTGATAGCCACTAACATTTATTGAATATTTATTTTGAGCCAGGAATACACACGCATTGAGTCAATTTAACCTTACAACAACTTTGTGACGCAGGTAGTTTTTGTGTCCTTTTTACACAGTAGACTGAGGCTTAAAGAGTTAAGTCATTTGAAAGGTGCAGAGCAAATCTTCAATTGCAGGTCTGTCTGATGGCAGAAAAGTATCTAACAAGAGATCTGCTAAGAAAACAAAATCCTTGAAGGAGGATCAATCAATATGCAAGACTTAAATATCCCAAAGTAATTGTAGAATTAATGAACATCATAACCAATTCAACGATTACCAGGACAGCTGACTTCACTGTATCATTTCAGTGACAATACCAACTTAAGAACAATGGGCATTTCCTGTAGGTACACACTCTATACCATGGTCCACTCTGACTGGACCAGAACAGCCCTCAGCAGATGCAGAAGAAGAGAGCCTACAGAATCCCATGATTCAGACTATGGTTTGAGACCTATCTCTGCCTCTCAGCTGTGGAACTTGGGAAGATCTGGCCTCTGTGAAGCTCCATGGCCTTATTACAGGATTGTCACGAGGGCCAGACCTGCACGGGGAAGCGCCTGGCATAATGCACAGGTCTAGCAGATACTGCTTTATGACCTAGCCTAAGTCAGTCTGAGTACAATAAACTCATCTTCCCCTCCTCCACTGCTTAAAATCCTTCAATGATCCCTACGGTTTTCAAGGTAGAGTTCGACTTCCTTAGCTTAGAATACAAGGCCCTTCCTCATGTGAACAACTGCACCACTTGTTTATGGCTGGTGTCCCCACTAACTGGCCAGGGGCAGTGCCACGCCACATGCTAAATATTTTTAATATCACTCCTGTGTGCATCTCCTGTCACTCTACGTTTCATCCTTGCTTAGTGATTTTCATATTGCCCCAAATCCCTGCCTTTATTCCTTCCCACCGTCTCCTCTAACTGGAACACCTTTCCCCTCCTACTTGGTTATTTCCTCCCTATTTCCTAGTAGTAGGGTGATTATAGAATGAATCCACCAGCCTGGTGCACTTCTGAAATAGTAAGGTGCTAGTATTACAGATTATGGTTAAATAACAGGCCTAAACTTGGACTTGCCCAGCCAAAGAGAATCTTCCCACCAGAAGGTAAGCCTTACCTGACATCACTGATGATTTAGAGTCCCTTTTCTGTGTTTCCAGAAGTTCTGTATGGCATCTGGCACTTATTGTATTGTCACTGTTTCGCTACGTTGTTTCTGTGTGGGACTATGAGCTCTTTGAGGGCAGGGACTTTCCTATTTATTTTTCTGTCCCTAGCACTGAGCATCTGCCTAGCACATACTACTTACTAAATAACATAAAATGGTTAAACAAATCCAGTGCAATATTGTGAGAACTGAAAGCATTTCAGATATCTCACCATTTCTTTACTCTGCAGTAACACATGACGTCATTCCCAGATCCATTCTGTTCATGAAAATAACTGATCCTCCAGGGTCATTGGACGAAGCTTCCCCAAACCAGACCATACTCTGGCTTTCCATTTTTTCCTGTTCTACAGGACCGAATTTCCTTCAGTCACTCTTGTTTGAATCATTGTAAAGAAGGTTGTGTTATAAGAGCCTAGATCATAGTTACAAGCTTCGTGGCACGGAGTGAGCAAGTCCAGTCTCAGCAAGCAGACTGTGCCCGTGTGCTCTCCATCAAGCGGGTTTATTTTTTCACGCTGACATCAGCCTGCTGGTGAACATACTGCTCTCTGAACCATCTCCAAATCTATACTAGCAGGCTAATGAAAAGCCGACTGGACTGGCAGACACGGTATCATTCATTCCTCCCTTTTTCCCATGTGGTTTGTAATTCGGGGCCTCTTGTTCCCTTGCAGGTACGACAGAATTGTGCAGAATTTAGGAGAGATCCCATCACGGAGTGGGTTGGAAGTGAGAAGGCCCAGATGAGAGTCTTGGTGCTAATACTTCCTAGCAGACGGATCTTGGAAAAGAGAGTAAGAAGTATACTTTCTACATGCAATTATTTCAAATTCAAATGAGATATGCAAAAGCATTTGTAAATTGTGAAGTGTTAAACATATAAACCCTGTGCTACATTCTGGAAACTATGGTACTTTCCCTCATGGCAAGTTTATTTGACTGTTTCCATTATTAATTGGAAAGAATGATAGGCAGAAAGTAGTGGAAAGAATCAGTCTCAAAGTGCCCTAAATTAGCCTGCGAAAAAGTCTTTAATATGGAAAATGATACCTAGACCTAATATTTTATCGCTATATATGTAAATGCAGAGTCCTACCTTAAATATTAGAAAAGCAAAAGGCAATGAAGCAGGCAAAAGAAAATAGAAGTGTAATCACTAAATAAATGAAAAGTTTGTAGAGCATCATGTGTGTATGTATGGGTATATAAATATGTGCATATTTATTTACTTTGTGTGCATACAAAATATTTTTCTCCTGAAATGTTTTTTATTTGGCTAATACTTAAGATATTTTAGGTTGCATAGGGCAGCAGCTATTATGGTACAATATTAAAATCTGCCACACAAACCTGCAGAAGTTGCCTGAAAATGCCAAAACACTATTGAACTCTTCTCTTAAATCACAGAAAAAATATTACCCAGCTACGTAAACTGCACAGTACACATTCACCAAAATTGCTTCAGGTGAATTTATTATCATAAAATGAAGATTTCAGACAGTTTGGGCATAAAAATTACAATGTTATACTTAAATATATAATAGTATAATATCAGGTGGTATAGATCTTTTATAGCATTTTATTTGCCATTCCTTTAAGCTTTATGCATTAAATTATCCATAAGATAACAACTGTTCTTTGTATTTTATGATACTACATAACAATTATTATTTTAGTTCAATAATTGTGTAACCTTACATAACCATAGATACTTAAACTGTTTCAGTAATCGGTTAATGTTCCTTATAATGCTCACATCAAAGAAATGATGTATTCTCTACTACTCTGTAACCTATTATTTCACCTTTTGTAAGAAACATTACATTATTAATACCTTTTGCACATTTCATATTTGCTATAAAAAATCTGGCATAATATATTTTTATAACCATTAAGTAAATTAATATTAATGTTAGATTAAGTGGTTTCAGGATTTTCTTGGTTGAAATGCCTTCTGAATAGTTTGGAGCAGAATGTACATATTTTAAAAATATCTAATGAATCTTGTCTCCAAGAAATCTTTCAATATTACTTGAGACATTAAACTTGAAACAAATAATTTAAACATGTACTGAAGTTAGAATAGGATAGACACTAAACATTAGAGCAAGATTAAATTATCTAAGAGGGACTTTTATTTTAAAAGCTGAACAATGTTGCCTTTTCTTCACAGCTAACCTACTTTCCTCAGAAAGTTATACGACAGTGCCTATTCTCCATTCTACATAATTTAGGCAACAAAAAGCTCTTTAGTCATGTGACAGAAAATAACCAGCCTCTACTATTTAAAACCCATATTTAATGATGCCCCCATTACATTCAATTTTCAGGCAATGAAACTACATTTGTAATAATCTACTGGTAGCAGTGCTTCTAAAAGTTAATGTATTTTTTGTCAAAACCTGTATACTGTAACCTCTATGGAGATTGTAAACTGTACTTTTTAAAACAGTGAATGTTCACTGTCAGGTTGCTGAAAAAGAAAGGGCTTGTGAAGATGCATTTGTAGGAAAGCCTGTGAGTCTCTAAGCATCTGCCTTTTCTCCGTAACTCCTCCCTCTAGTCCACCCATTAGCAGCCACTGAAGACTGCTTTTCAGCCCAACATTCTTTAAGGTGTGAGGCTGACTCAGTGAAGGGCTTGGGGTATTTCTGTAATGCCAGGTACATCCACCTCACAGTTTAAGCAATTCCACAGTTTAGATCGTCATCAGTATTCCCTTGGATATTTTTAATAAAATATGTAGTAAGAGTTTATTGTGCATTTAAGATCAGTTCACAAACTGGGAGCTTCTTTATTATTTTATTTTTTATTGAATTTATTGGGGTGACATTGTTAATGAACCATACAGATTTCAAATATACAACTCAATAAAACATCATCTGCATACTGCATTGTGTACTCACCACTCAAAGTCTATCTATTCCCATCTACCCCCTCCCAGGCTTCCCCATCCCTGACTAATTTTGGTTTCAAATTTTCATTTTAGTTTGTTTCTTCAATTGATTGGCCCTAGTTTTGCTCATTCTATTGAATAATATCATGATGATAACACAACGTAATTACCTCTTCTATGGAAGTGGTTTTCAACTTCGACAAGTCTGCTCCCCCTCCCTTTTTATTGTCATGAGTGAGCAGTGCTCCTGGCATGCAGTGGGAAGAGGCCAGGGGTGTCCCTGCACACCCTGTCATGTGTAGGACAGCCCCACAGGAAAGAAGCACCCAGCCCCAGTGTCAACAATACTGCTGCTGAGGTGCTCTACTCTGTAGCACTGAGTGTGAGGTTCTGGTCGTTTTTATGATAAACTATGGGATGAGAGATGAGATCAACTAGGAAATGATTTACTTAAGTAATAAATGTAGCCCCAACTCAAAATCAATTAATAAGTTTAATTTAAAAATCACTTAGATATGGCCTAAGTAGTTTGCACAATGCAATGTAATTACCCAACTCTTACGGGCCAATAGCACTATTCCAGGTGCTTCAGGTATTGTGTTTAAAACCAGAATTAAAGAGCCCTCATCATTCCATGCTTAAACTCCACTAATTCAAAATAAACATACACTGCATTACATAAACTTGGGAGTTACAATTACTCTGGGTAACTAGGGAATAACAAAATAAATTCTTCAAACTACACATAAAAACTGCCACTTGCCACGGTTAACACCTAAGCGCTATAAGAAAAATTAGAAATTTGTTAATTAGGATTCTGTTTATCATTTCATGCCCAAAACTAATCACTTGTTTGCAAGATGCTGCATCTTTATTAGAACCATTAGCATTCTGAGTAGATGGCCGTATTAATGTTAGAAATGGAATCTCACCACTGTTTTTCATCTAGTTCTTAGGACAGTGGATATTTCCACATGATGTTATCTGTTTAAAAAGGACAATTCTTTATAGCAATGGAAAGCAGTTATATCTAATTCATAGTATTCATCATTTTTGAGCAGTCTTCCCAGATATCAAGCAGGCATATACATTGTTCTTTGAGAGAGCTCTATGTAATATGTCTATATATGAGGTTGGGGAGAAAGGTAGACACTATTTACTAAACCTAACCTCCCCCAAATATTGTTATATTTTAAGATAAAGTGGAGTTATCTACTTAATTTTTCTAAGAAAGGGGCATCTATGACTAGGTTATCTTCTAAAAGAGTAAGAGCAACTAATTAAAAATTAATTAATAAGTAAACTGAATTTGGAATGCACTCCATAATTTTAGGTAGCATGTTTATTTCCCCAGTTGTGATATAATTGATTAATAATGTTATGAGTTTCATTCATTTAGAATGTGGTGGTTGGGCATCAAGGGAAGTTTCTCAGGAAAGTATAGAGCAGCTAAGGGGAGTTTGCATGATATTCGAGATGGGCAGGCAATTCACAAAGTAGATGATATTCCCAATGGATAACTGGAAGTAAGAAAGGGGAGCCTTCAGTCTGAGAAGAATCAGAATACCTAGCAAATGAGAAGTGTTTGGAGAAGAAATCTACATCAGGCAGAACTCTGGAAGAAGTTGGCCTGGGATCCCCTCTACAACTTGAAACGGCAGACACCCTCTGTACTGCTGGGGCACCTTCTAACCTGGCTAAGTAAGTTTCATGCATAAGGCAAGGAATATGCACGTAAGTGCTCTGACGATCTTGGAGGAAATGAATCACCTGATTTTTGTAAGTATTTAAACACTGTTCATTTCTAGATAGAAAAATATAGATCAATAGATTGCTTTTTAAAATAGCGTATTGCTTAGATTTTTTTAAAAAATAATAAACTTCATTTTTAGATCAGATTTAAGCTTACAGGAAAATTAAGTGCAAAGTACAGAGTTCTCATATACCCCTGTCCGCACATGCGCTCAGCCGCCCGATTATTGACATGCCACCTCACAGTGGGGCATTTGTTCCAAGCCATGAATCTACACTGACAGGTCATTATCACCCAAAGCCTGTGTTTTACATTCGCATTCACTCTTGGCACCGTGCACTCTGCAGGTTTTGTCCACCACAATAGTATCATACAGAAAAAAAGCTATATTGATAGTTTTTGAAAAACCAGATTTTTGTCTACACCACTGAAGTTAAGAGGATTCTTTCCAGCCAGTATGGCCTCGGTCTACCTCCCCAAAGTGCTGTCGCTAAAAATAAAGCCTGTAGTCTGAGCTCCTACTTGTAGTCCTCACCACACTGAGTATTAATTGGATTTTTTCTTAAATTAACATTAGGAAAGGGTTATGGAAAATGATATGTCTATTTAATGCTCTGCTCATTTGACATGATATCTTTCCAGAAATATCTGTAAGTAGAGAGAGAATTTTACATGGACTAAATGTCAGTAGTTGATTTCATAAAGAGGCCATGCCACAGTTACACTTCCTGTGCTGTTCCATACTGAAACGGATTTCTGGGAGTGCTTCCAACCATCCCCAACAGTCTTTCTAGGTTAGTGACCAGGATGTTTGCAAGGGACTAAATTTATATCATTTGGGCAAAAACTCCCATTTGTGTTTCAAGCTATGTTGATACAGACAAAGTGAAGTAGAGAATTGGCAATTATCCTATTAATATGATGAATGTGGACAGCCATACCAGATCTTTCAAACCACCAAATAGAATTTCTTTGTCCCAATGATCCAATTTGTTAACTAGATAACTACCAAGACTCTAACTTCATTCTCTTTCATATAAATTTATTCATAATTTTTCAGTATTTCCAGTATCAGCTACTTAAGGGAAATGTATGTAAATGTATGGATATTTTTGCACTAAAGCTATACTTCTCACCCCATGTTGATGATATAAAGTGAAACAGAGAAAGAACATAGATACTTATTGCTATTTTTGTCCTGCTTCTCAAGTGACCAGTATATATTAAAAAGCAATATGGCACGGTGGCTAAGATCAACAGCTTTGGAGCCAGAATGCTTGAATTCAAATGCTGGCTCTGCCTCTTCCTGGAAGTGACAAATGTCTCAGTTTTTGCCTCTGTAAAATGGGAAACAACAGTGCCTATCTCATGGGTCATTGTAAAGATTAAATGAGTCAGTGTCTATACACTGCTTACAACATAGCTCAGATCACAGTAAGCACTGAATAAGTACAGCTATTACCCTTATATGAAACTCATCATCAAGATTGGTTAAACTCATGTTGAATCTTTTAGGAATAATGAAGAAATATCCTAAAAATAGATTTTGTGAATGGTTGTACAACTCTGTAAATTTAATAAAAATCATTTCATTGTACAATGAGCACAATTACATTTCATGGTAAGTAAATGATACCACAGTAAAGCTGTAAAAAAAAAAAAAAAAAAAAAAAAGACTGTCTAGCCTTGTTGACTGAATAGCGTTATGTTCCAGAGCTGTTAAAGCTTGAAAGTAAGAAATGAGAAGCATGGGGGAAGGAAGAGAGAAAGTGTGAAGGAGTGAAGGCCAGTTCCCTTTCTTCTAGGTCCTATTATATATGAACTTAAGACGGGAGTAGAGCATCTCATTAGCTGCCTCCTTCAGCTGCTTCCTGAGCCTGTACTCCCAGAGCCCACAGGTCTCTGTCACTAACCTCTCCAGTGCTGGGAGGCCAACTTGGAAAAAGTCTAACAATGACTCTGCTGTTTAAAGCGTGTCTTGAGCCTACTCCTAAATACCTGTTTCTTGCAACCCTGTTCTTTAAAATTGAGTACAAATTAACAATAATCACTTTCTTACTCCTGTTACCTCATTGACTGATTATTTAAAGAAATTAAAACATTCAAACACATGAAGGCTGAATAACATATTATTAAATAATGAATGGGTTAACAATGAGATCAAGGAAGACATGAAAAAGTACCTGGCGACAAATGAAAATGAACATACAACCACCCCAAACCTATGGGACACAGTGAAGGCAGTCCTGAGAAGGAAGTTCATAGCAATACAGACCTACCTAAAGAAGATAGAAAAATCTCTAACAAACAACCTAACCCTACATCTAAAAGAACTAGAGGAACAATAACAAACAAAACCCAGAGTGAGTAGAAGGAAGGAAATAATCAAGATCAGAGCAGAATTAAATGACATAGAGACTAAAAAAGCATTTCAAAAATCAATAAATACAGGAGTTGGTTCTTTGAAAATATAAAAAATATAGACAAACCTTTAACCAGACTTATCAAGAAAAAAAGGGAGAGGATCCAAATAAATATAAACAGAAATGAAAGAGAAGTTACAATCGATACCACAGAAATACAAAGGATTGTAAGAAATTACTATGAACAACTATATGTCAATAAATTGGACAACATGGGCAAAATATATAAATTTCTAGAAACATACAGTCTTCCAAAACTTAATCAAGAAGAAGCAGAAAGCCTGAATAGACTGTTAACCACCAGCAAAATTGAAGCAGTAATCAAGAAACTCTCAACACACAAAAGCCCTGGAATAGATAGTTTCACAGGTGAATTTTACCAAACATTCAAAGAAAAACTAATACCTATTCTTCTCAAACTATTCCAAAAAATTCAAGAATAGGGAAGACTCCCAACATCTTTTTATGAAGCCCGTATTATACTAATTCCAAAACCAGGTAAAAATTCAACAAAAAAAAGAAAATTACAGGCCAATATCTCTGATGAACATAGATGCTAAAATCCTCTACAAAATATTGGCAAACGATCCAGCACTAAATTTAAAAAAATCATACACCATGATCACGTGGGATTTATTCCAGTGATGCAAGGATGGTTCAATATTTGCAAATCAACAAACATAATACAGCACACAAACAAAATGAAGGACAAAAATCAAATGAGCATATTAATAGATGCTAAAAAGCATCTGATAAAATCCAGCACCCATTTATGATAAAACACTCAACAAAGTGGGATTAAAGGGAGCATACTGCAACATAATAAAGTCCATATACAAAAATCCTACTGCCCACATCATACTCAATGGACAAAAAGTAAAAGCATTTCCATTAACATCAGGAACAAGACAAGGGTGTCTGCTTTCACCATTTTACAATGTAGTACTGGAAGTTCTAGCCACAGTGATCAGACAAGAAGAAATAAAAGGCATCCAAATTGGAAAGGAAGAAGTAAACTGTCATTATTTGTAGACAACATGATAGTGTACATAGAAAACCTATCCATCAAAAAGCACTTCAATCTAATAAGTGAGTTTGGTAAAGTAGTGGGATACAAAGTCAACATTCAGAAATTGAGGCAATTTTTGTGTACCAACAATGAAATATCAGAAATAGAAATGAGGAAAAAATCCCACTTACTATCCAACAACAACAAAAAAATAAAATACATAGGAATAAACTTAACCAAGGAGGTAAAAGACCTATACTTGGAAAACTATAGAACACTGAAGAAAGACATTGAAGAAGATACAAATAAATGGAGGCATATACCACGTTCATGGATTGGGAGAATTAACATCATTAATATGTCCATACTACCCAAAGCAATCTAAGATTCAATGCAATTCCTATTAAAATACTAATGGCATATTTCACAGATCTACAACAAATACAACAAAAATTTATGTGGAACCAAAAAAGACCCTGAATAGCCTCAGCAATCTTGAGAAAGAAGAACAAAATTGGAGGGATCACAATACCTGATTTCAAACTATACTACAAGGCCACTGTAATCAAAACAGTGTGGTACTGGCATAAGAACAGACACATAGATCAATGAAACAGAACAGAGAGCCCAGAAATAAACTTATTTCTCTATGGTCAATTAATATTTAACAAAGGGGGCATGAACATACAATTGAGCAAAAACATTCTCTTCAATAAATGGTGTTGGGAGAACTAGACTGGTACATGTAAAAAAAAAATGAAACTAGTCCACCAACTCACACCATACACCAGAATAAACTCAAAACGGATGAAAGACTTAAAGTCATGACACCATAAAAATCCTAGCAGAAAACATAGGCAATACATTTCAGATATCTCATGTACCAATATTTTTGCCGATATGTTTTGTAGGGCAACAGAAATAAAGAAAAAAAATAAGCAAATGGGGCTACATCAAATTTAAAAGCTTCTACATGGCCAAAGAAACCATCATCAAAATGAAAAGGGAACCGACTATATGGGAGAACATATTTGCCAATGATACATGGGACAAGGGTTTAATCTCCAAAATATATAAAGAACTCATACAACTCAGCACCGGGAAGACAAACAATCCAATTAAAAAATGGGCAAAGAACCTGAACTGACACTTCTCCAAGGAGGACATGCAGATGGCCCATAGACATATGAAAAAATGTTCAACATCAATAGCCATCAGAGAGATGCAAATTAAAACCACTATGAGATATCACCTCACACCTGTCAGAATGGCTCTCATAAATAAATCAACAAACAACAAGTGCTGGTAAGGATGTGGAGAAAAGGGAACCCTAGTGCACTGTTGGTGGGAATGCAGACTGGTGAAGCCACTATGGAAAACAGTATGGAATTTCCTCAAAAAAGTAAAAATGGAACTGTCTTTTAAACCAGTGATCTCACTTATGAGAACATACCCTAAGAATCCCGAAACACCAATTCAAAAGAACTTATCACCCCTATGTTTGCAGCAGCATTATTTATAATAGCCAAGAACTGGAAACAGCCCAAGTGCCCATCAGTAGATGAGTGAATTAAAAAACTGTGGTACATTTACCCAATGGAATACTACGAAGCAGAAAGGAAGAAGGAATTCCTACCTTTTGTGACAGCATGGATGGAACTGGAGAGCATTATGCTAAGTGAAATAAGCCAGTCAGTGAAAGACAAATACCACATGATCTCACTTATAAGAGGAATCTAAGGAACATAATTAATCAGCAGAATAGACTGACAAGAGTAAGAGGGGAGGTGGAAGGGGAGACTGTTTGAAAGGAGGTGAAGGGATTAGTCAAGGAACATATATGAAGGACCCATGGACATGCACAATGGGGTGGGGATTGACTATGGAAGCGGGGGCTGGGTGGAGAGGGGCAAAGGGGGAAATAATTGAAAAAACTGTAAACACGAAAAAATTAGTCATTGATTGATTGGTTTATTCATTCATTCAGCATTTATTATGCTATCACCCTATGCTTCAGACATATCCCTAGAAAGTAGAGGGAAAAAAGAAAAGATAATATGGTCCCTACCCTCATGAGTCTCACAGCTGATAATGCATCTCAATCTGGATGTGCCACTTTTCAAGTCTATTCATTGTTTTTAAAAATACATACCCACACAGACACAGACACAGATGACAGTACGGTGATTGCCAGAGGGAAAGGGACATGGGGCAGGGTGAAAGAGGGCAAGGTGGGGGAATGGTGGGGGAAAGAGACTTCACTTTGAGTGCTGAGTGCATGATGTGGTATGCAGACGATGCTTTACAGAACTGTACACTTGAAGCCTGTATCATCTTATGAACCAGTGTCACCCCAAGAAATTCAATAGAAAATCATCTTGAACATGCTTTGAATCTTCTACCTTTCTCATGTAGATAACCCTGCCCAGTCTCTCATCTCATGAAATAGAAATTAGAAATGGTTTCTTCCACTTTCAACCAGATTTCTCTCGGAATCTACATCATCTGTTTTTCCCACATTTTCGCTGTCCTAATTGTCACTTACTATTTTCTAGGATACCCTCCTCCCTCCCTCCTTCCCTATTCATTGCCTTTCCTGACTTCAATATTCCTGTGGCTGACCTTTCCAACACTACCTTCACTTTTTGTTGTTGGTGTTGTTACAGTTTCAAGTAATGCCTGTACTTCAGTTCCGGCAGCACCGGTAGTAACCTGAACTTGTCATGCAAGACTGACCTCACTGGATAGTAAGTTATAAAATTCTTTGCATTGACTAGAATTTCCACCCTGCCACTTCCATTTTTTCACTTCTGAGTCTTCTATCTGTTCTTCCAAGTACCTTTAATAACTCCACCTCTTTCTATTCTTGATTCCCTTGACGCTAAAAAGATGCACGTTAGATTTCAGACTTGCTAATTTCAAAGAGGCTCTTTCTATTACCTTACTTCTTTTAACATCTTTATCTTTTTTTCTCCCCTATACCTCTTTTATGTTTACCAATCCCGGAGAAATAAATCCCACTATTTTGTTTTCTTAGTCCCTGTGTCAAAGCCACATGATGCTGTTAGAGATAATCATGAAGTTGAATTGATTAATTCCACTGTGAAATCCTGTTTCCCAATTTTACCTAGGCACCAATTAGCTCAGCCTTTCTTGATCAGGGGTGAACCATATTCAAAACTTCAACTAAGAAATTATTTTCATAATTATATTGTATGGATTGCATTTAGAGAAGCCTGGGAATAGAAGACCAGTCAGAAGATGTGGCAACAATCTCAAAATGATGGTGAAAGATAATTCACTTTGTAATAAGGACACAGATTATACTGAAAGTGATAGGAATTCGTATTTCAGATCTATAATCTTCAGGGCTTGGCATGCAAGGGAGAGAGAACTATCCAAAAGATATTTAAGTTATGAGATTCAGTGACTTGGCATCCTGAGATGTGTCATTAATAAAAACAGAGGAACAGCTTTAAAAGGAAAAAGAGTTGAGCCTTGAACACAGTCTATTTGGGCTTCTGACAGGTTTCTTTGATAAAGATAGCCGACAGGAAGTAAAAATGAAAAAAATGGTTGTAGGCTAGAACTCTCATTGGGTATCTATCATATTTCCCACCTTGTCTACTCCAAACTTTTTCCTAATCCTTGAAACTTCAGTCCCTGGTGGCCTCTCTCTGATGATCCTTTTACTGTACAGAAAAAGCTATCTAAATAAGCTGCCTTCATTCTCTCCTCTCTTTCTCCAAACTTGTGCTTGAAACCAAAATTTCCTTTTATCCTTTCCTTTCAGTTTCAGAGGTAGATTTCTCTCCCTTCTGAAGAACCCTCCCATTGCACTCTCAACTATATCCTTCTCTGGTAATTTGTCCAATCAATTATATCTTATCTTTTTTTAATCACTGCTCTATCTACAAAAAGGCTCAGATTCTGCTTCATTTCTATGAAACAAAGCAAAACCCAATGAATCGACCCATGAGTCTTCCCTATACTCAACTATTTTCCCAAGTTACTAATTTCTCTCTCTTCTTTCCATGACTGCCTACAGAACTTCTCAGAGGAACTTGGTCTGATTGCTCTCTCACTTGGTCTGACTTGGTCTCACTTGTCTCTTGATCCCTGAAGTCTCGTGCTGCCACCTTCACTCTGCACTCTGCTCTCCTTTCCCTTCCCTCATTCAGCACCCCAAACCAGCCCTTGCCTCTGGGATTTCTCATTATTTGATTTTCACACTGATCTCCTCAAAAGCCTCTTCTCTGACCCCACTCCCCTTTTCTGACTTGCGTTCCACCAGAGGGAATGCCTCCTCAAGTCCTCTTCTCAGGAATGAGCTGACTTCTACAGAGAATCAGCTCATTCTCAAATATCTTTTCAGAAATGATCCCTCTGCCTACGTCAATCTTTTCATCTTTACTTCCTATTGGCCATCTTCATCAGAGAAACCTGTCATAACCCCCAAATGAGCGTGTTCTTCCTTCTGCAACTCTTTCTCTATTTTTATTCAGGACATATCTTAGGGTCCTCAGTCACAAAATTACATAAAAATAGCTTTTGGATACTTCTCTGTCCTTGGCATACCAAACCCTGCAGATTATAGACTTGAAATACCCATTCCCACTGCTTCATTTCTAGTGCGTGTGCTCATCACCTGCCATCCATATTGTTGCCATACTTTTCTAACTGGTCTTCCATTCCCCGGCCTTCCCTTAATGAAATCCAACCAATATGACCCTGTGAAAAATTTCATAAATTACAGCTCTGAATATGGCTCTCCCCTCCTCAAAACATGCCTTGGCGTCTCACTGTCAATTGAATAAAATAGAGTCTTTTTATTCTGATATCTGCAGCTCTCTAACATCTGCTGTCGGCTCCATGAAGCCAACACCAACGCCGGCCAGACTGAGTTGCTCCATGTGCCCTCCAAGCTCACCATTCCCCTGCTTCATTTATTCGTGTGGTCCCTGTTTAGAGTGTCATGCTTCAACTCTAAATATCTGGATTCAACCACCATTTCTTTTATAGCCTTTCCTGCTCTTTAAACCCGAGTGATACTTATCCCTCTGCTGAATTAGAAAAGTCTCCATTGGTTCTCTCTTACACTGATATCACAGTCTACCCAAAAAATGAGCTGTGTCTGGCTTTATCTGCTAGATTCATTGAGAGCAAAGGCAGTGGACTCATGTGTACTTCAGTGCCTGTACACACACCACTGCACAGAGTGGTGGTTCCCATGCATTTCACGAGCAGAACTGCCTGCAGGATTCATTAAAACACAGACTACTGGACCACCCTTCAAGATTTCTGAGTCAGTAGATCAGGAAAGGGGCCTGAGAATTTGCATGTCTCAAGTGAGGCTGATACTACTGGTCCAGGAATCACAATTTGAGATTCACTGACACAGAGAGAATGAGTGGCTCAAATCTATTTTCTACCTCTTAAATGACACAAAATATTGAATAAGTAAACAAAGTTTCTAAGCCCTAATATTTTCATGTGCAAAAGTGAAATCATTTTATCACTAATTCTGTACATCGAGAATGATTGTTAAAATCAATCACTAAAAAGATGGAGAATGCCCTAAAAGTAAATGTCAAATTCATAAAAATAGTTAAGCTGTCTACCTCGAAAAGCCAAATTTTGGTGACATTTTCCTCAGTGCTCCTTGTTTCTTCATGTATGCTTTTGAGCTTATTCTCAATGAAAGAATCACCTCCCTTTTCTCCTACAAAGGTACATCTATAAAAAGTGCTGAATCAAACTAATGCTACATGAAAGATTAGATGCAGTAAATGTATTTCAGAAATTCTTCATTTGGAGCTGTTGGGAAGGTGCACATGGAAGTAATTTAGCCCTTCACTTGAAAAATCCCCTTTCCTAGAGATGAATGACTTGGTTGCTGCATAGCACTCCTAAAATTTAGGGCTGAAGCTAGGGTAAGGCCAGTTGGCCTCATGAGAAAAGCTTAACGGAGTGCTAAATAACCAAGTAGTCAAGGTGAATGATATTTTAATGCAATATTTTTAAAAAGAATGCAAAATACCCACAATCATGGGGATAAGCTTCACGACATTGGATTTGGCAGATTCCTTGGATATGACACCAAAACCACGGGCAACAACAACGACAAAGTGAAATAAATTGGACTACATAGAAATGGAAAACTTCCGTGCATTATACTGCTCCATCAAGGTGAAAATGCAACCCACAGAATGGAAAATATTTTTATGTTATATATTTGATAAGGGGCTTATATCCAGACTATACGAGGTCTGTCTAGAAGGTATTCAGCCGTGTAATGTGAAAAATAGAGACATTTATTGAAGAAGATACAAGATACAAGAAACACTGTACACAGGAAAATGACATCTCAGTCCCCTTCAACGTAGGCACCTTGGGACCTCACACAGTTCTCCCAGTGTCTCTTCTACTGTTCAAAACATCCTGTAAAATCCTTTGTTGGAGTTGCCATCACCTGACCCATCATATTTTCCTGAATCTCATCAACTGTCTAAAATCTCTTCCCTTTCAAAGGTGATTTTAGGTTTGGAAAAGCCAGAAGTCACAGGGCGCCAAACCTGGGCTGTAGGGGAGCTGTGTCACCTAGGTGATTTGATGCTTCACCAAAAAATTCTGTACGAGACATGATGTATGAGCCGGAGCGTTGCTGTGATGAAGCTGCCAATCACCCGTTGCCCGTAGCTGTGGCTGTTTTTGTTGTATTGCATCTTTGCACTCATTGCATTGTCCCTGAAAGCCTTCTGAATCATCTGAATAGTTCCTGTGGAGGACTGTTCAAGCTTAACGCAAAATTTGATGCAGATTTGTTGCTTTACTAGCTCAGTTATTTTGAACGTGAGGCCACACAGTATACATGTACAGTGAAATGGTCATAGTTCACGCGTGCGTATTCCAGCCCACTCTCTTTGGCTGCCAGGTTACATTAATGTCACACAAGCCGTTCTTGTTATATTAACAATGGCTGGACTTTTTCTGGACTGACCTCATATAACGAACACTTACAACTCAGTGACAAAGAGCAAACAACACTGTTAAAAGAATGGGCAGAGGACTTGAGTAGATATTTCTCCAAAAAAGATATACCAATGACTAGTAAGCACGTAAAAAGTTGCTCAACATCACTAATAATCAGAGAAATGAAAATCAATACCACAATGAGATACCGCTTCACAACCATTAGGATGGCTATTATAGTAAAGCAAACAAAAAAAATAACAAGTGCTGGCAAGGATGTGGAGAAATCCGAACCCTGGTGCACTCCTAGTAGAAACGGAAAACAGTGCAGCTGCCATGAAAGGGAGTACAGCAGCTCCTTAAAAACTTAAACACGAATTACCATCTGATCTAGCGACTCCACTTCTGGGTATGTACCGAAAGGATTGGAAGCAGGGACTGGAAAAGATATCTGTACAACCATGTTCCCAGAATCACTATTCGCAATAGCCAAGGTGTGGAAGCAGCCCGCAGATGAATGGGTAAACAGTGCGGTATATACATACAATGGAGTATTATTCAGCCTAAAGAAGGGAGGAGATTCTGACACGTGGATCAACCTTGAGGACATAGTGCTAAGTAAACTATACCAGCAACAAAAAGACAAAAACCGTGTGATTCCACTTATATAAGGCATCTAAAGTAATCAAACACATAGCAAAAGAAAGTAGAACTGTGGTTTACAGGGACTGTGGAGAGGAGGCATGGAAAGTCGAATGGTAATGGGTACAGGGTTTCAGTTTAGGAAGATGAAGAAGTCCTGGAGATTAGTTGGATAAAACCGTGCATGTACAACTTAATAGTGATTAAGATGGTAAATTTCATGTTATGTATGTATTGCCACAATGTTTAAGACAAGTAAAAAATATTTGTGATAAACAGAATATCAAAATGTTTAAGAAAGGCAGGATGGGTTTAACTTTTTAAGAAATGTGTTTGATTCTGTTGTTGAGATCAAATGAACATACATTCTTTTGCCGTTGTTTTTCTGCAAATTGGTGAACATGTCCTAGTGCCTTATGGAATGACTCCCCACCCTGAGTGCTTAGCAAGAACAAATGTGTTTGAAGTTTTCACGAAGCCCTTGCAGTTTTAAAACCTCTTTTCTGCCTGTGAGTGCAGAGCAATCTGAAAGCACAAAGGGCCATCTAGTGACTCACCGATAGCTGTAAATCTTGTGAGGAACAAAACTCACATAGGTTGATCTATAATTTTATTTTATTCTTATTATTTTTTAATCCTCACATGAGGATATGTTTTTATTAATTTTAGAGAGAGAGATGGAGGGGGAAGATAGAAAAAGAGAGAGAGAGAGAGAGAGAGAAACATTAATTAATTGCCTGCTGTATATGCTCAACCAGGGATTGCAGCCACAACCTAGGTATGTTCCCTGATGGGGGATCGAACCAGCAGCCTTTTGGTTTGTGGAATGATGGTCCTATCTACCGAGCCACCTACCCAGGGCTGATCTATAATTTAAGTGTTCTGATTATTGTTCAAATACCAATCCTTATAATATTACACGGCATGGTTGAGTCTCAGGGCACTTCAATCTTCAAGAAGCTCATTAAAAAACCTCACTATGCTGCTTAAACATAGTACTTAAGTGTCGTCACTTAAATTTACTGATGGAGAAACAGGACAGAGAGGACACTTAGGGGAAGTGGTTTTGATAATTAGCGGATAGAGAAGAGCAGGGGAATTTTTCTGGTTTTTAGAGCTGGGCTCCAGTGTCTCAACCATGGTGTCTAGTAAGGGCTACCAAAGGATTTAGAAATAGAATATAGTTCCCAATCCTCAATCTCATTTACTGGCCACTGGTTGCAACCGAAACCACAGTAAAGCAAGTGAGTTACAGTTTGGCATTTAGTTCACACAGTTCAGAATAACTTTAAGCACTGAAGATTGTATGAGCCTCAAGAGTCAGAAAATGTTCTGATGAATGTGTTTTATACCTTCTTTTTTAAAAAAGCTCAAAGAGCAATTTGAATTATGTGTCTTATTTTACTTCTTACTGTTAAACACAGATACTGAAAGGTATATCCAGGGCCCGTAGGAATACAAAGTAAAAGCAATGTCATGCATTTGGCTCCAGCAGATAATTCAGCGTTTTAGGATTAGCCAAGAGATTTATCAAACAGCCTCCAAGGGAAGCAGAGTTCAAGCCTGGGCTCATCAATAATACATAAATAAACTGAACAATTAGGTACAAAGTGGCTATCTTGTCAGACGACTTATTAGCCGATAAATGATACACTCACTTGCTGCCTTGAGTACAGAAAGAAAAGACGTATTAAGACAGAAAAGGGACTTAATAAAAAAGAGACTCAGGGAGCACTGCCTCACCCGCCCACAGCCTTCTGGCTTCATTCCTGTGTCATCTTGCTGTTAAGCGAGGCCTGGCTGTTAACGTATAAAGGTGAATGAAGCTGAATATAGGAGCCCCCTCCCTGAACTTCAGTGCTTCTTGAAGAAGCCTAGAACTTGGCGCCGCTATGTTTGCACACGTTTTGGAGAAATGATGGACAGGCTGGGAGTCTCTGTGGGGACTACATTCTGAAGTTCAACTGGCCAAATGGCTCTAGAAAATCCCTGACGTTGCCCTCAAGTTTGTGTCCCACAGAGTTCAAACTGTGAGACAACTCATCCCTTCCCCCAATGTCTCAGATGCCCACCCTTGTCATCTGAGGACCGGGCCAAGTGGGGCACAGGCATCTAAGAGCCATGGAGTAGCGGAATGCCGATGGTCACCCAACAACCTTCATCTCACCATTGTGAGGGGCCAAAGGACAGGAGGCAAATGCAGGATGACAAATGCTACCTCCTAAGAGGAAATGGTGTGCTACAACATCACCCTTTCCACCTTTTGGGTTTTAGTCAAGACTCAGAGTTGAATTTGTTTTTGTTAAATACCTATATTCTGCCTTCTCTATATACTATGGATATATACCAATTCTGAGGTTGCACTGTGAACTACTGAAATGAGAAACAATGGAAAATAGTGGAAAAAATAGCAAAATTAAGTGACATACTAATTCCGGAAGGGTCTTGCAACATTTGAGGTGGGGTGGGACATTGGCATTATGTTGTAAATCAGTTCAAAGGGAAATGACAGGTAGAGTCATAATTACCCCTGACAGCTAAGCCTCCAGTTGGTGCCTAATGAAGTAGTTGGCTTTGTTTAGCAACTATGGGGCATCTTGGCTAGTATTTTAACCAGCAAGATCTGGGTCACTTCAAGGTGAGGGTTATATTATCAGAGTAAACTGCAAGTGAGATTGGCAGAAAGGACAGCAAATCCACGCTCCTCAAGTTGCGCACAGCGTGGGTGCTCCTCCACCCCCAAGGGCTAGTGGAGACCCCTGCTCGATACTGCAGCTCTTGCTTTGAGAGGTAGGGGGATCAAGGCTCAGAGAGGAGAACTTGGCCCAAATCACACAACTAGTTAGAAGTAATGCGGGAATCCCAGCCCACAACTTCTGAACCCCCCAGGGCTCAGGTGTGCTCATTACTATGATGCAGATTGATTAATAACAGAAGGTAAATGCAAAGCCTAGATGAAGAGACCCTATGCAAAGGCCCACATTGAATGAATAGTGATCTGGAACTTTAAATGATAAAGTAAAGTGTCAATTTCATCATGGCAAGGCCCGAAATGAGGCAACTATAAAGAAATAAGACAATTATAAAAACTCAAAAGAATGAGTTGAAGGCTACCAAGGAAATACAGGTTTTTGTGAATAAAAGTAGGTTTGGAATAATAAATTCATTCGTCTAAGTCAGGACTCCATAAGCTCCATGGGCCAAAACTGACCTGCCACCTGCTTTTATCAATAAAGTTTCATGGACACGCAGTCATGCTCATCTATTTATGTATTGCCGTAGCTGCTTTTGTACTACAATCCAGTAGCTGATTGTGACATAGGCTGTCTGACCTGCAAAACCGAAAATACTTACTATCTGACCCTTTACAGGAAAGGTATGCTAACCCCTGAGTGAAGCCATGACGAAACTAGGAATGGTTTAGAAGAATAATTTTCTAGTCACATTGGTTCACCCACATGGGCAACCCTCAAGCCATGTCTCACAAAACCGTCTTTCAGATGTTAAGAGTTATTCTGTAAAAATGGGCTCAGCGGACCAACAAGTTTGGAAAAAGCTGGGAAAATGATTTCAAAAAGAAAAAGAAAAAAGCTTAATATAGAACTTCTCAGTCTTCTATATGCCAATGTGCACTGGGAACCTCCAAGGGGAGATGAGGTTGTTGTTCTATGCTGCACTCCCTGAATTCATTTGACCAGTGGTATCCACACCTTGACCCGAGCTCATGGTCTCACAATAGCAGTCTGGTTGGGTCTCTACTGCAGCTGTGGCACCTAAAGGAAGAGGTAAAGGAGGGCAAAACTGCCAAGGCTGGGAAGAAGTCATTTATTTCTTTACTAGCTTACCAGATCCTTTTTTATACATGGGATAGAAATAATCAAATTGCTCCTCTGTGAGATCCTAGCAGAGATCAACACACTATACAAAGTTTTTTAAACAACAAAAACTTTTAGTTAAGCCTAGTGCATGGTATAATAAGGAGCCCTTCTCAGCACAAACCTGTATCACCAGGGAGACCAAATTGGTGTTGAGATGCCGGGTATCCATGAGATAAGGGAGCATCCTTCGGGCAATGATGTGCCCATTATTTGGTATATAATTGATCCTTGAACAATGTACAGGTTGAGGCGCCAACCTCCTACACAGTCAAAACCTTCATGGTAACTTTTGCCTAGCCGAAATCTTATCTACAGTCATCCTTTAGTATCCGTGGGGGTGGTTCTAAATCTACATAGATGCCAATATCCATGGATGCTCAAGTTCCTTACATAAAATGACATCGTTTAATGCATCCAATTGGCCCTCTGGATCCACAGACTCCTAATCATGGATCGAAAACACTGCTTTCAATCTATGGTTCTTGAGTCTGAGGATGCAAAACTCAGGGATGCAGAGGAATGACTAAATAGTTATTGAAAAAAATCTGCATATAAGTGGACCCGCACAGTTCAGCTCATGTTGTTCAAGGGTCAACTGGGTATATTTGTATATTTTAGCAGCTTCGCACATTTAGCCTCTAGTGTTTTGTTCCCATTAACTATGAGCTAAATGTCTGCTTGAGCAATTGTTTCTCCTTTGGTGTTAACCAAAGAACATGTGCTATTTCACTTGCATCTCATTAAGCTCTTCAAATATTAGAGTTTTAGGAGTCTTGGTATTTCTACAGAAAAAAAAGCAAGTATATTCCCATTAGCTATATTTGCCAATGTGTTAGTTATTAATACAAACTATTTTCAAATGAAATATTTTATGACCATTTTTTTTTTTTGGACTCAGAAGGATGCAAGCATGTCATGGCTGGTGACTCATAACCAAAGCCCCCACTGAGGACATCATCACCTTTGACACCAGCCCAGGAAGATGATTGGCCCCCAGAAGCCCTATCCATACCTCATGATCCAGACCTGAAGCCAGACACATGCCCAGCCAATCAGATTTGTTCCAAATGCACAGTCTTCAGAGCTGGGTCTTAGCAATGGCAGTGTTTCAAGTGGGGTAGCAGTGGGGGTACCAATGCCCATGTGGGAATAGGGGATGCCGGTGTCCATGGTTCTAACTTAATAGGCCCTCATGCAGTGCTTCTTGTACACCACTGTCCCAAGCCCTTTCAGTTACTACCTCTTTCAACAACTTTCTCCATTTTTCAGACAGGGAAACTGAGGCACTGAGCAGGTAAAGAATGGCCCATGATCACATAGTTAGCAAGCTGAATGCCTGGGACATAAACTAGGGACCATGCTTTTAACCATGCTGTGGTGGGCTTGAGTTTCTGTTGTCTTTCCTAGACCTGGTTTTTCAATTCCTGAATTCCATGAAATACTCCAATAGCCTACTAAATTTTTGTTGTTGATTAAACAAGCCAGAGGTGGCTTCTATTTCTTGCAATGAAAAGAAACTTAACAGAGGAGAAAGCACTCCTCGCCTTTCTTGCTGATACTTCCTCTACAAACCCTACTTGAATGACATGACCGTCAGTGCCCACAATCAATGCCACAGTTCTACAATGCAGAAGTAATGTCGGCCAGCAGAAATGGGGTAAGGGATGAAACAGAGAAGCCTTCCGGAACATCACAGCATGGCCCTGGCCAGGTACCTCTGTTGGTTAGGGTGTCATCCCCATATGCCAAGGTCGCGGGTTTGATCCCCAGTAAGGGTCCAAGGGCACACAGAAGGATCAACAAATGCATGCATAAATAAATGGAATAACCGATTAATCTCTCCCCCCTTTCCTCTCTCTAAAATCAATCAATCAATAAAAAAATTGACATTAGAAAAAAAAAAAGACTATCCTAGTACAACGCAGGCTTGCATGCACTTGCTATCAACTGCTAAAGCTAGGAATGACCTTTTAGAGCTTCCCTGTCGAAGCCTGTGACAGAGCAGAGTAAGGGCATCCCCATCTTTCACCCTTCCCCTCTGAAGAGGGGACGGCAGTTAAGCTAAATGCATCCCTTGGCACTATCCTTTAGAGCAAAAGGCACTTTTTTTCCCTTAGGCCCTCAAAGATAATTTCTTTGTCCACTTTCATTTTATGTTTAATCTAACATTTATTGAGCATGTACAAAATTGAGCATTTTCCTGAGTGCTTTACCTGTATTGCTTCTGGTAATCCCCCCAAAAATCAAATGTGATTTGACAGATGAGGAAAACTGAGGCAGAGAGGAAGCGTGCAGTTAGGGTCAAGCGCAGGCAGCTGGCCCTAGAGCTGAAGTGTGATGTTACTGATGGTGTACGGAGACACAACCCTGCAGACCACGGTGGGTAAAGACAGCCAGGAAAACAAGCTGACAAACATAAATTGTAATTCTGATCAAAATGGTTGATAATTGTGCAATCCAAATTATCCTATTTAATGAAGCTGAAGAGAATTGCTCATTTAGGATACAATTAACAAGAAAATTAAGCATTGGCCTTCAAGCTAGAAGAGAGAGTGAATCACGTGCTACTTCAAGCATTAGAAGGCATCTTATTTTCCTGAGTGACAATACTCTTTAGGGAAACCCACCAGGGTTTGTACAAACCCAAAGTGTACAGTAGATTAATTAAAAGGAAAAACGACAATAAATTCTGGGGGAGGAGTGATTGTTACTGAGGATATCATGTCCTGATTGCTTCTCAGTATCTAATCGACTCTGTCCTCAGCACTTTTGGAGACCATCAACATCTAGTTAAAAAGCGTATTTTCTCCAACAGGCTTTTATTCTCTGCACTAGTAATATGAAACGTAAGTGCAATCTGTGACTTTAAAAATTGTTCCAAAGAAACATGCTTGACAAGACTCATCCTTGCTCCAAATTCCCTTGTTTTGTGAGAGAGTTTTATCTCTAGCAAGGAATTAATCTTTAAAAAGCTCCGGTAACACATTGATGTTACAAACACACACTTGTAGAAAGAGTGTATCTTGGGGTCGGAAGGAGGGTTAATGTTCTTTCAGACTGTAATCAATGGGAGCAGCATGATATACAGAATCTCTCCACGCTGTCAAGCAGCCCCGGCGTATCGCTGTGTGCATCTCGGCGCTGGCTGCACTGCTGGCAGGATGGAGATGCCACGGTCCTACCTACACTGGTTGTACCTGGCAGGCTGCGCTGGGTCTGTGCAAAGATAAAATGAGAAATCCCTGGGCAACCGCAGGCTATCTGTCTCTGCTACGCATGCTGCTGGCTGTAACTCTGTAGTTTATGTAGAAATAGATGTTTTCTGAAATGGAATGAAGGCAAGGCGAAGAGTGGCAAGCAGAGGCTGCAACTGAGAAAGAAGCTCAAACATGGGCCCGAGTCTAAAAGAAATTCTGATGGGCGAGCTGCTGACTAGTTGACAGCCGGCCAGGAGGCAGCCACGTCACGTGTCCATGTTTTGGTCAATGTGTGTGAACGTTTGCTACAGGTAGAAATACATCAGTGTTTTCAAAAATGGAAACACCATAATATTTTACAGATTTTTCTCTTTCTTATATTGGCACAGGATGTCTGTCTGTTTTGGCAGCCCACAAACTATTCGTATCCAGATATTTCGAAATGAAATTTTTGCTTTTAAAATCACATGCTCATTGTGTTTTTGCTTTGGGAAGCAAACTCCTTGTTTCTCCTGCATAGATTCATGGTCAATTACCTTCTGTCATCTTCTGAACTTACTTTAAGAATCTTTAGCATCAGCCTTCTATAGAGAATAGTGGTTACTCTCTCTCATGAAAAAAAATTCACATCCTAATCAATTATTTTGTTGAAGCTCCAAAGAACTCTGTACTAAGCAAAAAAGCTGCATTTTAAGAACTAAGCATTACACAATTTTTTCTCTTTCTTTAAAGTGTAGTTTTCATACAACATCATATTAGTTTCAAGTATACAACATTGTGACTCTACACCCATACGTCATGAAGTGATCGCCATGATAAGTCTAGTAACCATTTGTCACCATACAAAGTATTATGATATTATTAGCTGTTTTCCCTATGCTGCACACTACAACCTGTGACTTTTTTATTCCTCAACTTTTTTTTTAAGATTTTGTGTATTTATTTTTAGACAGAAGGGAATGGAGGGATGAAGAGAGGGAGAGAAACATCAATGTGTGGTTGCCTCTCATGTGGCCCCCACTGGGGACCTGGCCTGTAACCCAGGCATGTGCCCTGACTGGGAATCAAACTGGCGACTCTTTGATTCACAGCCTGCGCTCAATCCACTGAGCTACACCAGCCAGGGCTATTACTCAACCTTTTTGAAGTCAACTACATAGAACTCTCATCATTAAATTGGTCCATTTTTTTTTTTTACCTCAATTCTCTTCTTTACCAGCATATTTAAGTTTAAAGATGAAGGTGATAAAAATATAAAGAGATTACTGTTCTTTACCTGTGACTGTGTTTCTGTTTTAAGTTTGTTGTTAAATGTGGAACATATGTCCACATACAAGATCCCACCAATGGAAGTTAGCATGGGTTCCCCCCACACACCTAAGTTAAAAAGAGCAAGAGAACAGAGTGTGGGAGAATGTGGGATCACTGTCCGGAAAGGCTCGGTGGTCACTGGGCTCAGGTGGGCAGAGAGAGACCTGGGGGTGCAACCAAGGCAGACACAGGGACTCAACTGACGTTCTGAAACAGAAAGCAGGAAGAGTCACAACTTTGTTCTAGGGGTTGACAGAAAAGGACTTTCTAGCAAGGAGCACTCCAGAAATCCTATATCTGGGAGGTCTAGCAAATATGCTGTTTTAACTGAGGGTAGATTTTATTCAGGGAGATGGAGGTGTGTGGCCAAGAGATTCTCATGGTTATAACCTCTTCAAGAGGCTCACTGACGTTGGTGAATACTAGTGAAGTTCTACCAGGAATGGTGGAAGGAGGACCCTGTCATGTAAACACAGGATGTGCTAAAAGCCCAGGCTAGGATTTTTGGGCGAGATGGGAAATATCTTTCTTATCCACAGGTGCCAGTACAGCAAAGCTTTCCACGGAAAGATAGGAATGCATTTAAGACATGTTGAGGCCGAGTGTCTTCTGAGACAGCAGCGATAAGACCAAGATGGGGTTCTAGGGTTGATGGAGCATTTCATTTTCATCTTGCTATTCAGTGTTCAAGCTGCTGGATCAGGTTAAGGACCGGAGGGAGGGCAAACCTGAGTATACGCCTCTAAATTTAAGATCACAGACTTTTACTCTTCAGTCAATGATTTTGTCTTTTCATAAAATTTGCATTCTCAATGTACTTGTAATAATTCTTCTGGGAAATTCTATTGTAGAATCTTCTGTGATGACCTAAGGGGAAAAGTATCTAACCGCATTTTAGAATACCGAGATCAGCATTCCCCACTTGGCTGGGTGACCAGTTGCCATGGTAGCACAATATACGGTCTAAGTATAGACTTTGTGAAATGTTCTACTACGGAAAGTTTTCAAAAATGGAACAGAGCCTATTGTAACCTACATCCACAAAATTTTCTTGTCGGTATTTATCAGGAGTTTCTAGAACCCTTAGTCCAATCTAGACTAGCCAGAAAGCAAGAGAGTGGATAACTGGACATGGCCTTCTTCCTTTGTCAGTCCTTCCATGGAGACCATTGTGAACTTTTAATTTTTATGCAATGTATAGCCTTTAGTATAGAAAAGTTTGCATTTCCACAGGAAGCTCAGTCTAGGGGTATGGTGGTCCCTGAGAGGAGAAGGGCCCAGAGATATAATCACTTGTTGTGATGATGAAATACAGATAAATCCATTCAAATTTGCAAAATGAAGGGATGAATATAACAGGTACACAAATAAACATACTCATTTCCATTAAGGAAAAAGACTGGTAAAGTTATATATCTATATTTAAACTGCAGCTTCACAAAGTTTCGGTGGTTGTTATTTGTTTTAATTTTAGAAAAGACTAAATCCCCTAGGGTTCTTGTAAAGTCTAAGTCCTTCTAGTAGAAGAGATCTATTGTCTGGAATGCTGACATTTTTTCCTGGCATGACTGCTAACCGCTTACTGCTAACCTCTAAGTACAGCCAGTGGCAGAAGCTCTGCAGTACAATTGTGTTACAGAAATAAGAGGATGCATGTATAGGAAGGCTGTGCACTGTAAACACATATCAAATCAGCCCTGGCCAGGATGGCTTAATTGGTTGGAGCATGGACCAAAAGGTTGTGGGTTCAATCCTCGGTTAAGGCACATCATCAGGTTGCAAAAGTTCAATCCCCCTCTGGGGTATGTACTGGAGGCAACCAATCAGTGTTTCTCTCTCATACTGATGTTTTTATTCTCTCTCTCTCTCTCTCTCTCTCTCTCTCAAAACAATGAAGAAAATATCTTCCTAATCTTTCCAAGATGACCTGAACTTTAGTTGTTTCAGAGAAAGCTGTTGGTTCCTGTCCCTTTTTGCCCTGATTTTCATTTCCATAGAGGTGGCAGAATACTCTGGGAGAGCGGCAGGCCGCTCTGGGGTGGAATGCAGGCCCCTGCCTTGAAAGCTGCAGTAGCTGAAAGTTCTTTGGCACTTTCTGGTCACTCCGGTAAACTTCTTTCTCAGGGTTCGCCCCTCTCCAAAATCACTGTGCCCTCCGTGTATTGTACACGCCACATCTTGTGTACCCCACAGTGACATATGGTACATCATTTACACCACTGTCTGTCCTACCAGACAGTGGCAGAACACAGCTTTCTTAAATTTTAAAATCTTTCATAACCAATAGCATCATCAGCAATATCATCTGCCACTGACTTTTTCAAACTTCACCTGAGGAGTAATTGTTATGATAATGGAAGTACAGATCTAAGAGTATAGCATTTATTATTAATGCCCATTTATCTCCTAATGTGAGTTTTTAAAATTTTATAAGCTAAATACCAAAAAAAAAAAAAATTCCTTCATAATACAGAGGCTAGGTATTTACTTCCCAAAGCAAAAAATTTCTATTTCAATTTCCCAAAACAAATGAATATTCTGAGTTTCTGTTAATGGATCCCAAATTTCTTCTGATTTTTCTCTTAAGAGAGTGAACTGCAAACACTCAATGAACTACATTGCCCTAAGAAGCAAAATAAAGATTGCAAAAAAAATCATCTCGTTTCATTTTAATATCACAATGAAAAGTACTTATAATTTAAATCAAATTATATGTTACTTGTAACTTATATCAAAATACATAGTGTATATAGGTGCTGCTTATTAAGATCTCTTCACTCCTCTGGATCACACATACGGCTGAAGATGCATGATTTGAAAGACTGAGTTAGAAATATACTTAAAAGTGATTTGCCCCAAAATAGAAAAATAAATGTGTTCATTTCATTTTGTAAAACTATGGTAAATTGGAGGAGAGAAATTAGACCCATCTCTTCCTATGCTACTCATCTTTCCATCACGAAAAATATACTTCAGCATCTTGTTCCTCAGTGACTGAGCTGCTTGCTTGAATGAATCCTTACCAACAGGTAAAATATCATTTCGATTACTTTGTGCCATTTCAAAACTGAGGTGACTTACTCAGTAATGAGATAGAGTAAAAAGCAGTTGTTTTTAGTGGGTTTTTCCTGGGGCAGGGAATCATTTTAATTTACTTGTCCCAGACGCCACATTTCATCTAGTTGGTATTCCCTCCGTTGCCAGGCCTGCTCTCCCCTTACTCAATAAATATGGAAATCTATTCCTCGTCCAGTTTGAACACTGTAATTTTTATAGCAGTTTTACTCTTTCTGACAAGCATATTTCCACTCTCCTTTCAGTCCTGGGGAATGTGAAAAAATGCACTCTTTCCTGAAAATGCTCTGCGTGTGTAAAATATATTTCAGGGCCCAAATTTTCTACATATATTGTTTAATTAGTCTTCACAAGAAGGCCTCACAGTGTTCTCCCACACGATGAACTCAACAGAAATTGAGAGTGAGCAGTGACTGGGGAAGGTCTGGTGGGGCCAAGTCCAGATTTCAAGTCCAATTTCAAGGGTCTTCCCTCCTAGGGTCTCCTTTCTGAGGAGCATCCAGCTTCCATCTCAGAATCATCAAGGTTCTAGTTCTGCACACATCTTCAATTATAATCATCATTCTTTCTTTAATTTGCCTTTCTGGAAAAAGGTGGGGTATAGCAACACCAACAAAAAGCAAACAAGTAAAAGTAATTAAATAATGAAAGAAAAACTTAATCATGCCAATGCCTCTTTCCTATAACTTTAATCTACTTCTTTGTGTCCTTCGATGCTAAATAGTTAGTTTCCTTTTCCCATACCTACTTGAGAAAAGGATCAATGAAAAGTACTTATTTTAGAGTAAAATTACCACTACATTTACTCCCATTAGAAAACTATTCTTTGTTCCATGAAAACGACGACGATGAAATAGTCATACCAGTTTCCCTTGAGAAGGCCATGGTACTTGAGTCTGAGTTGATGAGGTCTTTGGGGGGATTTTAATGGAAGGCTCAGTCAGTTTGGACACGACAGCCCCTTTCTGCCTCTGCCATGGAGACCTGCCTCCAGAGCTCTCTTTCAAACTCACATAGCTGTGGTGGTTGATTTCCTACCTAAGTATTTTTAGCAATGCACCAGGATATGAAACACACATCTTCAGACGAGTAGCCAGAACCAGGCTGACTGATCCCTCTGTCAGCAAACTCTGAAAGAGGCCTTAGAGAAATACAAAGGTAAGACTATCTCCAATGCAAAATAAACCTCAAGTAGACACAGCCTCTCCCCTCCTCCCCTCCAGACGCTCACAGGTAGAACTCTGAAAGCTGCAGGAGCCCATGAAAAAGTCAGTACCCACAGGCAGATTTGATCAGAATTGTAACGAGTGGAGGGCTGCTTTGAGATTTATCACTGGGAGGGGAGCTGCTTAGGGAGAAGAAATGAGCAAGACTAAAGCCAGGCCAGAGGGCCAGCAGAGTAAGACATGAATCAACAGTTCAGGTTGAACAATCTGTGGACCCAATTTAAGTGCATGTGTTTCTGGGGACTATGACTTTGATGAGTCTTTCACTTTCTGAAGACCTTTGCTAGGCCTCAGGCTTCAGAATCACAGACTCCTGTCCCATCCAACTGGAACAACTACATTCACCAGCCTGCCAAGTGCAGAAGGACATCAGAGTGAATGACTTAGTTACCCCCCTGCTCCACTTAAGTTTCTGTTTGCAGGTCATTATTTGACAAGATCATGCCAAGCATCGAGGGTATCTAAAAAAAAAGGTTCAGTCACACCCAACAGATAATCAAACTCATGTTTTACTGGTTCTTACTTCTGACCCTGCATAAAGTATACATTTAAAATATACATGTAATTTATAATGGCATGATCAACTTGGAAATTGTTTACTCTTAGTCTATTAATATATAAATGCTGATACTATAATATCAGATATAATATCTCAGTCATATTAATATTAGATAATCAATGGTGAATAGGATAAAGTATAATTTAATATGAGGAAGAGAATTAGCTTTGACTCAATAAAAATACATGGTGAGGTTTGAAAAATGTCTTGGTTATTAATCATATTAATCAGTAGCACACTGAACTATGTGTCTGGTCCCCAGCAACAAGGTCATTTAACCAAGTTCACAGCCTGCAAGGTGCTGTTCACTGAGTAATCAATCCAGCAAGTTTCCTTAGTTTCAATGAGAAGTTCCAAAGGTTGACCTTGATATCAATCAGTATGATAGTCTGAGGGCAAAAAAATTAAGTGAATTCCCTAAATCCTCTGAATTCTTTCAACAGAGCACATTCCAATATCGCCAGTTACTAATTCATTTTATTAATTTAGTTCAGTCTGTTGCTTCCTGTTGCTACCAAATGTTTTCTTTGGCATCATGTTTATAATCAAAATGTTTGCTTTAAAATTAAAACATTTGTTTTGGTGACATCAGTCTCTAGGAGCAGCTGAGCCTTCCCAATAACTGAAAAGTAACTAAATTTAAATTGCTATAGAGGATTTCTGCAAGTCTCATTGGTATCCAGGCTAGCATAAAGGCAGAACAAAATAGGTTTGCTTTGGAAGTTAGAGACATGATTGAAAATAACTAATTTAAAGCCAATCCCAGTGGCCAGTTCATTAAAAACGAACCTGATGAAGACGTCCAAAAACAAATAAAGACTGAATGATTTCATCTTAGGAACATCGGTCAATAATTTCAGGAAGAGGCAAGAAATTAAAGCACCAGAAAAAGGAAGTGAAGTCCCTGCACGGGACAGCAAGGGAAAAGAGAAAAGAAACTAAGAGGTAAAGTAGACCAAGTTTCTGAAAGCAAAAAACAGGAATTGAAAGGGTTGTCAAGACTATTGTGAAAATATTGTAGACCCTGAAGGGGAAAGTAAAAAAAGATGTGGAGCTGTGGAGTTGGTGACTGCCTAGGACAAATATTCATATGAAATATAAAATACACACATTGAGGTGTGATCACTTTGAGGTAAGAACGCCGGCGTAGAGGACACGCATGAAAGGCGTGGACTCCGGGTTGCTGCAGCGGAGCCGTTCTTGTCCGTGTGTGACGCAGACGGGCAGCGCGCATCACTGGGGGCAAGAGCACCACAGACCTAACGCGCTCTCTCTCTATATACCGATCTAATGCCATATATATGTTAGAATATATATAGGATATATATAGAATATACATATATAAAAGAAAGAGGTTCCCTGGCTGGTATGGCTCAGTGGCTTGAGTGCCGGCCTGTGAACTAAAGGGTCGCTGGTTCAATTCCCAGTCAGGGCCCATGCCTGGGTTGCGGGCCAGGTCCCCAGTTAGGGGTGCATGAGACACAACCACACACTGATGTTTCTCTCCCTCTCTTTCTCCTTCCCTTCCCCTCTTTCTAAAAATAAATAAATAAAATCTTTACAAAGAAAGAAAGAGGTATAGAGAGACATCAAGCCCAGCAATCAAGACAGAAAGACTAAGGCAATTACGAATCTAGATATTTACTTAAAATATATATCATGCATACATACATACACACACACACACACAACTGGGTATGCTTTGAAAATATGTCATGTCTTTATAGGAAGAAGAATTTGATCTAAAAAGATACACAGGGTAAAAGTGTAAGAAATCTTTCTGAGGAAATGAAAGAATGAATGTGTATATTCAGTTCTTACAGATAATAGCTGCGGGGGTTATAAAATAAAGCTAAATCAAATTGATTGGCAGCGAGGGAGAAGTGATATTAAAGAGAAAGAGATAAGAAAGGAAAACCATGTCTATGGTGACACACTATAGAAATAATAAAGTAATTAGAGTGAAGACACTATGGGAATACCCAGCGTGTGTAAAGGACGTGCTAGGGGCTACACGAATATTATTTAAAGTTCATTGGGAAAATGAGCTGGATGCTATAGAAAAATGAAATTACCTACTGTCTTATCTGCTGGATTTATAACTGAGCCAAAGTTTTGCATTGTAAATATCTTTTAGATTAACCCATAGTAAAAGAATTCCTTGTTTAGACATACAGTCCTCACTTACATCAACAGGTTCTTGGATACTGCAATTTTTAAACAGAATGGCATAAAAAGAAGCCAAATTGACCCTAGGCTAATTGATATAAACAAGAGTTAAGCTCCTAAGACATATTTCTAGTCACAGAAACATCAGCAAACTTCTAAAGACCCAAAGCACTTCTAATATTAAACACTGAAATAAATGTACACACACTGACGAGAGATAAATAAAAACAAGTAAGATCATCATTTGCCAACACAATCACTCCAGCTCAGTGTCCCGGGTGGCAGGAGCCTCTCTCAGCAGCTCAGGGCACAAGGTGGGACCTGCCCCAGACCGGGTGCCCTTCCATTGCTGGGCCACTCGCACCCACACTCACTCCGATGGGGACGATGGGGACACACCAACTAACCTCACGTGCACATCTTTGGGCTATGCGAGGAAACCAGGGCACCAGGAGAAAACCCACACAGATATGGGGGCAAAGTGCAAACCCCACACAGTCAGTGGCCCTGCCGGGAATATATTTTCTTTCACCCCCCGTCAACGGTCATTATGATGAAACAACATTGAATTAAGCAATGTTATTTGAGGACCTGCTGTACTCAGTTCAGCTGGAGAATCTTTTAATTCTACTACAGGTCTGTATAATTAACTTAATTCAAATTATTCAGCATTGTGACTTAGTAGGGAACTTGCTCTGGGCCAGTGTTCCTTGGCTATTTTAGGATACGTGTCTATGGAAATTGAGAGAAAACATTTCTGTAATGTTTGACATTTGTATACTGACAGTGTATGAGTATTCAGAAATATACATACATACACTAGAAAGATCACAACTCCACTGCAAAGGAAATTTTCTTTTTGTCACATATCACTACTCTCATAATAATAATTCAGGACACAGAGGAAAATACTGAAAAAACTCAGTAAATTAAATTAAAATCAGGCAATTCGATTATGAAATGAGATAAAATTTCTTATCTCATTTGGGCGTGTCTTTCTGTCTCTCCTTGTACTAATTTATCTAGATTCTATAAACTAGAAAGAGAATATGGACTCATAATAGAATCACGATGGCAAGCTTAGTACAATTGGTAATCACTGCAGTCTCTGACATAATAACAATCTCTGTGACAGTCTCTGAGCAGATATGGGTCGGCTAAATATCTGCAAGACCTAAGATGGTTCTGTATCTGCCTCAGTGTATTCACCTCCCATGTGACATAAAGGACTTTCCCAGGTCCCTTGTGTTAGACAGTTTCAAGGTTACAACCTTTCAGGTGTAGACTATGATGCTCATATGTCAAAGAAACAGCAAGAATCATCTGACAGTCGTTTCTGTCTTTTCTAGTTCAATATTAGTCGTTTTCTTGACATAAATACTACAAAATATTTGTGGTTCAATTTCCCACACTTCTACCAAACACATACCTCCCCACCCACCTTAAATAATTGCACTCAGAAACAGGCAAACATCTGACAATAAGAAAACCGAATCTAGCAACTCACTGCAGTCAATCACTGGTTATGATGGCACCAGAACTGACAGGACTGAGCGAAACTGAGAACAGGGTATTCTGTGCCTTACTCAGTTATGTGATCACACAAGGATGCTAATAAGTTTCAGATGTGAGTTTTAACGGGCGGTCTGAGTTCGTAGACAAAAATATGGACCTCTAGTGATAGGGACCTGTTCATAGAACAAAAAAGGAGATTAAAGAGTACTATTCTTTTGAGTAACTTTGGTCTGTTTTTTTGGAAATAGCTGTAAGGTCAGTCAGATGACAAAATAATATATGTTGCAAAGACACACCCCCTTAATCAAAAGGGACTGGGAAAAAGAAGAGAATAAAATACTCATAGTAGAATCATGAAATCTCATGAATAAGTGGATTTTGACAACTTTCCCATTATCGATGTAAATATCTTTCCACTGTCAAGAAATGGTACAATTTAAAATACTAGAATACTTTATTTAAAAATGGAGGCACATAATAAATTAAAACTCCAATATTTTAAAATGTCTTAACCACTTAATATGTATATAATGTTATCAGGTGAACAAAAATATAGTGCTTTTTAAGATTTTATTTTTATTTATTTTTAGAGAGAGGGGAAGCAAGGGAGAAAGCGGGGCAGAGAAACACTGATGCAAGAGAGAAACATCGATCAGTTGCTTCTCCTAAGTGTCCACCTGGGACCAAAACTGCAACCCAGGCATGAGCTCCAATAGGCAATCAAACCGGTGACCCGCTTTGCGGGACGGCGCACAACCAACTGAGCCATCCTGGTCATGGCGGTCGCTTTTCTTTTGTTTTATAAGTAAGAAGACAGTAAATGGGCAATAAAGTAAATATTATGAAATAGCCTTTCTCACCTGGAATAAGTCAGTTTAAGTTGAACATTAAGCTGTTTTGTGATAGAATAGAGGCACTACAAGTTCAAGTCAACTAAAGCCATTTCTTGATGTTCTTAAAATTGTTGGAAATGCTGTCTCAAGTGAATGAAAAGAAATACATAGATGTCTACAGGTGCTGACAAGGAAAATTTCATTTCCTTATATTCCATGTGTTAAATTATTTTTGAATTAACTTGAGGCTTCTGAGCTAATTACATTTTGATAACTGGCCTTTGCTTTCATCTTCTTTAACAAATAAATAGCTTTGATTCATTTAAGAAAAACAAAGATCAAACCAAATTTCAAAATATTTTTACAGATTTACACTTTCATGCAAATAGTTACACAGTTATTAGCAAAAATTATTTGATTATCTCAATATGTTTTAAAATAACAACTTACATGGTTATTATTTTCAATGCCTTTTTTTCTGTTCGGTTGCTACATTGAGTTTAGTTATATTCACTGAATTTTTTTCATATCTAATTGAATAAAATCTCGTGCTACCATGACTTGTCAGCTATGAAGTTTTCCACACACTGCTTTTACTCTCTTCTCGTCTGAGTCTGGCCTGTGCGCAAAGATCTATTAGCAATGGGGCTTTAATGAGTGACATAAGGAAGAGGGAGCTTACAGTCTTTATTCAAGTTCCGAATTCATGACGATTATGGAAAAGTACAACACGAGGTTTTTTCCAACAGTGAAAGGCATAAAAGAGATGGAAAAAAAAAAAAGAATGAATGAAATGTTCAGGTTTTCGGATGTTAAATGATTGAAACAGTTTCTATTTAAATGCAAATTTGACTTTTTAAAAGATGGGACTACCAGTAACTGCACCCTAAATGGTAAAATGAAAATCAATTTGAAATATGGAATGAATAAAGTATATGTGGACTTTCTGGGAATAATTTTTTATTATGAAAACCCTGATGCATTTTCCTTTGCTCAATCCATCTTAGACTTTGGACAGCTCTGTCTAGGATGAAATGCAAACATTTTTTAATTTGTTTAAGCACACATGGTCGGCTCACTAGAAGCTTCCTTGTTCATTCAAATCAGATTTCACAACATAATCATCGATAGTGTGATGTATGTAAAGTACAAGACCTAATGTAAGAGTTTAAGCACAGCATTCTAATGACCAGTCGTCACTATGTGTTTTTTACGATGTTGGGAAAATCACTTTCAAGAAATGGAAATCACTACATTCTATTGATTCCAGAACAGAATCTTCAGACATAAGTCAGCAGAGTTGACACTTTCAAATACATAAAATGTGACATCTGCTCTTACAAATGCACTATATAGGCTGTAAATCATCAAGGAGAAAAACAGTTCAATGTCATTTCAGCCACTGTAAGCTATGGTTTACAACTGAGAGATAAAAATAGTCATACTGTCTCTGTGACATCTAAACCACTTTTCTATTGCAGTAGTCCATGTTCTAATTTATCTTTGTGGTTGAATAACACACAATCAATTGTAAGCAACTAGTGTAGTTTGATTCCAGTCAACTGCAATTTTCTGTAGCTTTATCTTTGCCCCACCGAGGTGATAGTGTGTTGAGGATATTACCTCAACATAGCATCTCAATTTTTGTGGTTGCCTAAGTATGTCAAGCTTTTAGGCCTCATTCGAAGGACTAATTTATGGCATTAATGCACACATGAAACGTACTTAAAATGCAATATAGACATTAATGCTGGCATGTATTATAATAATTAAAGACCTATAATCCACTGGACAAAGAAGTTTTTCATTAGGCTTAAAATAAGATCAGAAAGATCATGATCTTTGTATAAGATTCCAGGTTCCACTACTATTTAACAATGAAAATTTAAGCAAATTATTTAACCTCTAGGGTAAAATCAGTTAGTTCATCTGAAAAAAAGGGATACAAATTCCTGAGGCAGTTTTAAAGTTTAAGTGAGATCATCTAAATACCTAACACAGCGCTTGACATATACACTCAGCAGCATAGGAAATAGTGACTATTATTATTAATGTAAGGTCAGTTTTTGTTATTAGCATTGTTGGCATAATAAAATAGAACACTTTTTTGTGGCTATAGTAAATAGCAATGTTTGCGTACTCATTTCAGTATTGAAAGCAATCCAGCATAGCAGCCTATTCCTGGAATATGTGATCACATTTTGATTTTAGTTTGTAAATAATACTAATATTTAAATATGTTCAGAAATTTATTTTGTTTAATCTTAACATAAAAATGTAATTTTCATAAGTGGGTTTTAAAAATTCTATAATGAAAACAATTATAGCTCTTGCTGGGTAGCTCAGTTCATACAAGCATCACCCGCATATACCAAGGTTGTGGGTTCGATCCTCGGTCAGGGCACAAAGAAGAAACAATTATGGATGCATAAATAAGTGGAACAACAAATCGATGTCTCTTTCTCTCTCTCTCTCCTTTCTTCTCTCTCTCTAAAATCAATAAATAAAAATTTAAAAATAGCAAATGACTAGAGCAAGTATTACAACCTAGCTATTATGTATTTAGACATATTAAATAGGCCTTAAAGGAAGGTTATACTTTCTAACAATTGCAGGCAAATGGTATCCTATACATATTAATTAAAATTTTATCACATTTTTGTACTTGTTAAATAATAACATTAACATCTGGGAAAAGTAAGAATTATTACAAAATATAGCTAAATAGTTTTCCAGTAGAATTCTCTACACAAACAGCAACATAATCATCAAATTTCTATGACTGTTTTTTTTAATGAGCACAAAATAATGAGAAAAGACCCACTAATCGAGCTGGGTTTTGGAGTGACAGACGTGTTCATTGACAGCCTCCTTGGAACTGAAACAGAGCTCCTTTCTGTTTCCCCACAGTGCTTCAGTGAGGCTCAGAGCCCAGCCTCCCGGTGCCCACTGGCCCCTTGGCTACTGGTGAAAGGGAACCGCTGTCTTGGGTGGATTTAAAGCTATTAGTTTAGCAGTTCCGATGCATTTTTCCCCCTCAAATCTTTTTACTAGGAAAGCAGCACACCCCAGGGTGTGTGCTTGTCAGACCGTTATTAGGTAGAGCCTTTGGCTGCCCTCCCTGCCTCAGTTTGCCAAATCTGCACAGTCACTGTCTAAAGCTCTCCTGGTCATATGCTTTTGCTCGTGGAGACATTTTGCATGGATTCCAGGCCTTCCAATGTTTGAATAAGCAGGTAATGCATTTCACTTTCATTTGTCAGAATGTTACAAATGTTCTCTGAACATTCATGTTTCAATTCATTGTGCCTTGGCTGCTTTTGTGTAGTGGGGGAAAAAAAAAACATTTTACATATAACTCTGAAACCTCTGTGCTTTGCACATATATGAGGGAATGTACACTGTGGAATTTCTGAGGAAGAATGAAAGAAATAGTTTCAGGAAAAGCATGCTGTTTCACTAACTCACCGGGTCCTATCACTGACTTTTAAAATAATACCATGCCCCATGGATTTACTTCCTCTTTTGGCAAAGTAACTGCTGTGCTGTTGTGATGGACATTTTCATTGGAAGAAGGAAAGGGATGTAGGGAAGAAAACAAAGTTATATTTAGGTATGTGCTTATATCTTTTTGATCTGAGTCCTGTAATTCCATCCCCATTGTCAAAGACCCAAGATTGCAAGCTTATCAAGGACAGGTATGTCATCTTTTCTATACTTTATATTTCTCCCAAAGGACCTAGTGAGTATCTCCCCCTCTAGTAACATTCAGTAAGTACTGACTTCGTAACAGCTACCTTCCTTCAAACATAGCATCTAACTTTGGCCTTAGGTATACCACTGGCTTTTAATACTTGAGATACTTAACTTTATGTAGCTAATTGTAATTAGTTAACCAAAATTCAGAATGAATGGGATACTTTTGTGAACAGACCTCCCTCCAGATCAAACAAATAACTTGGAGGAGAAAAAAAAAAAAAAAGGACAGGTAAATACTGTCCTTAGGCCGTGTCTGCTCATGCTTAAGTTCCAGTTCCTCAATGAACCCTCCTTCCTAAGTCTAGAAGGCATAGCTGATTGCAGGCACGGGCTTAGTACACACGTGCCGAGGGACTGATTCACGTTGGAAATGGGCAGCAAAATCCCGGACTGCGGAGATCCAGAAAAGCTCGCTATCCCTGAGCGAAGCCTGCGTTTCCAGCCCCAGGCCCTCTCCCAGCACTCACGAAACAAAGCACTTCCGGGATGCTCTCCAGGCGGTCAGTAATCTCCACTGCTCAGCTGGAGAGTATGGAGTTGTCCTAAGTTTTTTAAATTATGCTAATTTTTTATCACATTCTGTCATTTGACACAGTTCAATGAAATTCTTTCTTGAAAAATTAAGTTAACCTACTGGAAATGTCTAAAATGGGAGGGAAAAAATAGAAATGACACATATCAACAGCAGTATATGAAGTTTTCAGTAGAAGGTAATGTGTAATTTTTAATGTAGTACATGGGGCTGGCTCTTCACTAGTTACCCGAGCACAAGAACAAAAGCACATACAAAGGTGTGAACTAAGGACCATGTTCAGAGGAAGTATGAAGGGAACTGAAACATTCGGTTGGAGATAGAAATCGGTGAACACATTGAATAATGATATCTGATTAATGTAATGGATTTACTACCAAATCACAATTTCAGAAGGAAGGAAATCTATTGTTGAAAGCACAATGGAATCTCCTCCAATTCTTTCTCAAATACTGTGGGGTAATAGCAATCAATCAAGCAATCAATAAAAGTAGCACTGACATTTTTTGGCAAACTTGATTAATCATTCTGTCCATGAAACTGCATCACATGCTAAGTATTTAAATATTGTCTAAAGACATTAAACTACATGGTTAATAACAATGGTGATGTATGTGATAATAGCCTTTTTGAAGTTTATCGAAGAAGGCCGAAGGTTGTATCAGCTATACCGCTGATATCCTAACTGAGGAAAAGATTTCTTTCTTAAAAGGATCCTAGTTACTTTAAATTTAGCACTTTCCCGCACACTTATCTTTTACCTGCTTCACTTCCAGTGAATTTGAATTTGAACTCATGATTGTTCAGATGTTCAAAATAGAGAAAATATGCTACACATTTTTTATAGATTACAATTATTTCTTTTTACTCTTTTTTGTCAAATGAGAACAGCGCTAATTGGAGTGATGTTCATTTCCTCAGGTCAATTGGTAAAAGACTGGTTAAATTATCCGTGTATTTGTTTGAATGAGAGGACAACACTATATACAGATTTACAAGTTGTTTAATTATCCACAGAATGAAGTATCTTAAAGAAAATGTACAGGTTTAAATTGCTGCCTGTGTGACAAGATTGTTAATGGATAAAAAAATAAGTAGGAAACAGTGGGAGCTCCACTGAATGAACCTGCCTTTTAGTAAAGGAAAAAAATCTGTGTTAACTCACACCATGCCCTGGCAGAGGGACTGTGGGCTCCTGATCTGTTCTTATCTTCTATGCCCACCCCGAGCCTGGAAAGGACCGGGGGTCCTCGTGACAGGTCCCTGTTCACATTGGTGCTTCTTCATCTGAAGGTGGAGACTTCTAAACGGAAACACTTTTCCCTCTGACCAAGAGCCATTGCTCTAAAAATAACACGAGATTGAATGGCCAGTCATATCCTGCAGAGTTCAATGGAAACGAGAGAAGTGTCTCAATGTGGTGGCCTCCTCAAGGTGGAAAAATTTCTCATGGTGGCTGTCTTATAACATTTTCCCTTGGAAATCTCATTGGCAAATCACCCCATCAGGGTGTAGAGCTGGCCGCAAAAATGGCCACCAGTAGGTTAATTGCTTAACAGAATTTGGTACATTACAAATATTCAGTTAGCTTCACTTAAAGCTACAAACAATGCTTTTCCTCGGGGAGCATGAAGGGAGGGGCGGGGGCAGAAAGATTTCAGTAGATATTACTTGCTTTTGGCTTAAATTTTGTTTAATTTTTCTTCCCTCCCACCCTCCCACTCTTCCATCTTGCCTTCCCTCCCCCCTTTTTTCTTTCTTTCCTCTCTCCTTCCTGCCTTTATTCATTCTTGCCTTCCTTTTTTCCTTTTATTTCTTAGTGAGCACCCACTCTCATCTCCGATCTTGTACTCCCATTTTCTCTATCCTCTCTTTCCCTCCCGCCCCTTTCAACCTTCCACACTCTACCTGCTCTGTCTCCTTTACTTCTCCAAAGGTACAGGGTTTTCTTTTAGATCCTTTCCTTCTCCACCACAAGCACGGGTCACTATTTCAGAGTAACCAAATAAAAAGTGACCAACTCCCATTTTTGTAGCTTTCGCTGCCATTTAATCTCACGTGAATACAGCATTGTAACAGCAACAGAAGAGAAGTAAAGAAAGATGCAAATAAAAAATGTGTTAAAAGCTCTACCCAGCTGCCAGTAATTTGTAATCCAGCTTTGGAATTAACACGGAAGAAAAATAGGATGTTTTCTTTAAATGTGGAGCTTTAGTTTGACTTGAAAGATTGGAAAGATACAGAAGTTCTATCAAAATTACTCTTGAGTTGTAAAATGATCTTCAACGTTTATCTCTAACACTCATAATTGTGTAGAACTTGTGAGCATTGGCTCTCGTGCTGGGTCTGCATTCACTTTTGAGTTCTTCCACTTAAGTAGTTACAAAAACAAAATCACTTGCACTCATTATTTAAAATCTGGAAGCCTGAGTTTTCTCATGAATAAAATGAGAATACAGAGGGTACTTCATCAAAAGATTACTGCAAATATTAAATGTCATAGTACAAATAAAATGCTTAGTAAGTTGCCTTACACTTGAAAAGCTGGCCACAGATGTCAGCAATTCTTAGGACCATTATTATTACTATATTTTAAAAGACTGCCATGGAACAATTTAAACATTAGAAGAGATAGTTAAAGTGTTTTGGGTGGGGAGCTGCTGCTATTAAAATACTGCATATCATTTAAAGAAGGAAGAGGCTAACCAAAATTGAAATGTAAAACTTGGGAAGGTTTTATTTATAGTTACCTGCCGTACTCATAGAGCAAAAGGTTATGATGGGATTGTGATCCCAGCTGTATCACCTGGTAATTGTTTGAGATTATGACAGCCATTGAACCTTTCTGACTCTCGGTCCTCAAAGCCCTCTTCAACACTGCTGGGGTAATAATGCCAACCACATGGAGTTATTGTGAAGGTCAAATATAAAAATGGATTTGACAATGCTTTGTAATGAGCCTATTCTCTCATCCCCATTAGATGCACTAAGGGAATGCAAGTGTATTTCTCCTATAGCCACACCCCTTTTAAAAACAAATGAAAGTTAAATGAGAGGACTGTTAGTGTTTCTGACAAAGGATCGTTGTTCCTGTCACCTCCGTTGGCCTCCCAGATAAAGTCCAGGTGGCCAGTATGTTTACCCATTTGCATAGCTGAATCACGGTCTTAACAGTCGTTGATAGTAAGAAAGGGTGTTTCTCATCACTGCTTTTTGAAATGAAATAAAGCCAGCACCTCTGGGAAAAGAAGTTTGCCTGGATAAAGGAAGAACTCATGGAAAAACCATGAAGCTAATTTCAAATACATTGTATTTTAGATCCCCTTTCACTTGCCTCATGGACATGTCAGTATTGACAATTGCACATAATTTATCTAAAGAACAGAAAGATGCAGGTAGTAGCTGGACATTATTTAACAAAAGCCAAGGTAACAAAGAGACCAAGGATTAGCCTGCCACCACTGTGATTTCAATCCATCAAAAACTCTTTCTCTTGGAGGAAATCCTATTTATTTCTATTCTATCTCCTAAGCACAATGAACAGCTTTTCCTTGTGGGATCCCTGCCCCCCAAGAAGCAGCCTGAACCAAGAAAGTCTGCTGAAAACAGCCTCAGTGGTCCAGCAGAAACCACTGCCCCCGGCGCACCTTCTCTCTCGCTGAAAAGCTCTGGGAAGGGACAGAAAAGGAATTTTGTTTGTGTTTGTTTTTTAAGAGAGCCTAAACTTTCTATACATGGCAGTCTGGGCTGACAAAACCCAGTAAATCCTTTTTCAAGTGTCCTGAAATATCTGTATTTGTTCATCATATCTTTCTTTCAGACTTGTCTCTCTGGGCTGTAGGGTAAAAATAGCCATCACTTACTGTCTGGAACTTTGATCGAGGTGTTTAACCTCTCCCCTCTCCTCCTATCGGTTTCCCAATTGATAAAGTGAGAACAATAATGATAATAATAATGCCACCTGTCTTTGGGGTTTCTCTTGAAGATTAAGTGAAAGCTCTGATCCCGTTGCCTGGTACACAGTAATAACCCAGATACCTTCCCTTCTCTCCTGCCACCTCCACTCTGGGGCCTGCTTACCTGCTTTCTCTTGTGAACAGTGATTCACCATACAACCCAATGCCACTCCTTAAAGGAACCAGTGCTCTGCACATGATGGGGACAAAAACACTCCATAGGAAATTCACGAAGTGTCAAGCTGAGGTCTGACATGGAAATTTAACAGTGGATGACGTTAATGCCCTCGTGGCCCGATTCTAGCAGCCTGACTCATTCCTGGGTCAGCTAAAGCCACTTTGGTGCTATAGACCCTCCTCCTCAGCATCGCCTGGGGCCTCCTCACAACAAAATGCAATCAGTCTTTGGTTTCTTTAATGTGGTTGTTGTAAAAATGCATAAATGACCTAGGATCCTACTCTAAAGATTAGAAATTTAAGGTGAATTAAACCAATAAACAGTCTGATATTTGGATTAAAGATAACTGGAGGCCCTTTGATTATTAGTTATTTAGAACCAGAGTCTGACTCCATGTTTGGAGAAGGGTTGAGGGTCACCCAAGAAATGGGCGTTGGAGCAATAAGTCTGGGGCACACTGGGAACACTGGGCGGGGGCGTGAGGAAGAAGTCACTGGGCAAGAGAGTTCCCGGGTAGCGGGGTATTTAAGGAAGACGATCTCAGAGACATTGGCACCCATACGAGAATGAGCACACGCCTACGGAGAGCTTAGCCTGGGCTGACCAGAGGCTTCAAGCTTGACCACAGATCTCCCATGAAATAATATTTTTTATTGAAAAAATTTCATATTCAATTTAAAGTCAGAATCGGAGATTGTTTTCACTCTAGAAAAGACTTCTGGAGTCATAACGAATGGAATCAAATGAGGAAATTAATTCCTATTTCTTTTATCTTTCATTAATAATCTAGTGATTGTGATCACAGCACATTTTTTAAAGAATCATCTTCTTGCAAATACTCACTTTCTTTTTGAACTCAGAAAGTATTGAATCATAAGGAGATAAGAGCTTACTGTCTCTCAGCTCTACCCGGAAGGCAACTGAAACACGAGCGTGAAATGACTAGTCCAAGTGTGCTCAGCTGAGGGTGCGGGCAGAGGCCAGCAGAAGCCTCTGGTTCCCAGGCAGTGTGCTCTTGCTGCGCCCACATCTGTTCCCACAGGTGAAAAAAATACCCTAAAATAAACTGAGTCAGGAAACACTGGTGACAAAGAAATTAAACTTGTGGTTAATACTGTGATATGGAGTCCTTTGTAATATGCTGGCAATTCTATTCCCGTTGTGTTTGAAACTTACAACTAACAGCTCGTGTTTACATATTGCTTCACGCAACTGTGGGCACTGCAATATTCTCTCAATTCTAGGATATCCGGCAGGCCACGGGGTGAGCTTATACCATCCCATAGGCTTGCCATTATTTCATAGCACATTCCCTGCTCCCAGAGCACTGCCCCTGTCCTGGGTTTTAGAGTCTAATAGGACTTAATGTTAAGCAACATCCTACCCTGGATTTCATTACGCAGGGCTATCATCAAGTATATAATGTACTGCAGCCATAAAATCTTAAGGAGGAGGTTTCAGACTTTGTTAAAAAAATCATTCCATAATTTAAAATTCTGCAGGTTTGAAGTTCTTAACTCTCAGATCGGCTTGTGCGAGGCGTAACTATTTGTGTGTTAAGCATACTCTGCCCCCAGGTTTTCCCATCTGAACTTAACTATGTCTAGAAACCTTTTTATTTAATTCAATTTAGTTAAGTAAACTGAGCAAGAAAAATGAAGTCATGTTGTTTCCTTCCGTTTATTTTGATTACAAAATTAAGAAGCATTTTATAAAATAACCGTGCGTCTCTTTTGAGGGTAAGTATAACACTAAAACACCTTGCCAAATCCTGTAGGAATCTTTTTCTAAAACCCATTATCCCAAAGTGACTAGTACCATCGATTACATGGTTTTATTACAGGGAGTTGTAGGGAGAGGAAGGAAACTGTCATTGTTTTAGAAAAGAAACTGTAATTATCCAGCATATTTAGAGAGTGCTATTTATTAAGTATTAACATATAAAACTATTATTGGTATATTGAAAACAAGACTTTTGTACAATGGTGAAGTTGACAATATGTTATTATTCTGTGGGGTACATAAGAAATGAAGGAATTCAGGAAAAATAAAGAAAAAAAACAATGATGAGAGTAGCTAAAGCTTTGCTTCTCACAAGTTCTTTTAAATCCAGATGCTATCAAGAGGTTAATAGTGGACTTCTCCTGGTAACACCGCCAAATTCACTTTATCCCTCATCTCTGATCATTTGAAGTTTTCCTCTCATCTATTTTAATAGTGAGAGTTGAGATGTTTTTCATTCCCCAAGTCTCTGGAAGGGAGGAGGAATCAAAGCTCATGTTGCTCTGTAGAATCTACACTGTAGCTTAGAACTGTAAATGCTTCCTAGCCTCTCGACAAAGCAATCCAAATTCAAGCTACTGTTATGTCAAAACTTGTGAGGAGGAGAAAGAAAAATATACAGATGGAAATGCTGATGACCCGCTCAAAGCTTAAATATCTTTGTTGCAAGGACAGTGACAAATAGAGAGCAGTTAAGAGTCATCTGGAGTACCAAAATTTCATTGCACTACTGTATTTATTTTTAGCGTTTATTATTATTCATTGGGTACTCCTAGAATAATGCTGGTGTGAATTATGCATAGCAGAATGGAATAGGGGAATGGTGTTTATAATTCTAAATTTACAAACACGAGAGAAATTAGTAATACTATAGTTATCAAAGGAAACAGGTCTAATTAAAGAAATAACTGTTACAAAACCATATGCAACTCCAACCAGAAAAAGACAATTCAAATTTAATGAATGCCTTTAATATTAATTACAGAATTCTTAACAATACATTGAGAAAGCTCTCCTGGAGAATTCAGCTCACTGTTTAACAGTTTCTGACTAATTTTATTAACCTGTACATCTGAGAGGATCAACCCCCTCTGGGTTTAATTAGAAGAAAATTCAATTTAAATCTAAATGTCAACAGTGGTTACTAATTATGGCAGGGTCCTGGACGGGACAGCAAGTCTGTAATCAGGCAGTTCCCTGGCAACAATTAACACTTTCTTTCTGAGTTAGGAGTACGTTAGGATATTTTAAAATAAATACGATTCAGCATGGGACACTGCTAATATCATGAGCCCCTACTGCTAGGCGCAGACATGCAGAAGAGGATGCCAAATTAAATTACAGAGATTTCTCAAACATATAGCTGAATAATAAGCAGCTACAAAACTAGGTCAGGGTCGAGGAGCTAGAGCTGAACGCCCCTCCCCCAACATGCAAAATAAATATACCCACTATCTCTGAATAGAACTCATTCTTTTGTTATGCCCTTTGTCAAGAATACATTATTGCAAAATGATATTTATTTCCACAATCTTCACAGCTGTGAGCATGACTGAATTAATCTTTCTTGAACTGATTTCATTTGCAATTTCATGATTACGATTATAAAATGTAAATTTATTACTTAAGAAAGAAATGATTATAAAAGACAGATAAAAAAAAAGACAGTTCTTTATCTATTGGTTTGCTTTGCTCAATACTAATGAAATAAATAGCTGACTAACCCTGAAATAAAAACAAACAGTATAAAAATGATTGTAAAAATATGAAATGAAAGCTATAAAGACAGTAAAAAAAATCAACTCTTTTAATGTAACACATACAGTGATTATGTGGCTCGGAGAGACACCAGGACATGCAAATTTTTTTCACAGTTTAGTCATTTGAAATTTTTCTATAGCTGCCATTCTCTAAATGTTAGCATTAAAGATAATACAGAAAAGACTTTGGTACTACTAATCTTTTTATTTCTCCCTAGCTTTTAGTTTATGCTCTTAAAAGATAATCTCTAACAGGCCCATTTTCAGACTGTTTAATATTGATGACCTAAATAACAAATTAGTTTTAAAAAATCCATATTTATAGGACTTCAATTTTTGGTGGACTTCAGTCACTAAATTGGTTTCCTCTTCTTGACATGTATTGGTTCTCATGATCAATATTTAAGTCCCTACTGTGTGCAAGGGATATACACAAGAATTCAAAGACAGGCATTGTTGGGTGCAATTACCGCAGGTTAAAATAATAATGTCAGGGTTTTGGGGGGTTTTTGTAATAACCAGGGCAAAATAATTTATTTTACACAGTAACTTTGTTTACACAACTCACTTTTCCTCATTTTTCAAAAGATATCAATTTAATTTTCCCCATTTAAAATTGCACCTTATAAACATAGAGAAACACAATGAGGATACATTGTGTTAAATATATTCAAGTGTCAAATGTCTATTCCCAGAAAGACCACAGCTGATAACTATGGCTCAACTAAAAAATAAATGTCAACAAATGGTTCTATAAGCACTTCTGCTCACAATAGAAGCAATCACATCTTTAAATAAATATTAACACGTAAAGCTGCTGTTGATCACGTCAACTCAGTCAGTCGAGATCATGTTTCTACGCTAGGATCGCACCGGTCAGCTCTCTGCGTTTGCTCCCCATCACAAAGCAGACCCAAGCACTGTCATAAGACATTTATTGTGTTCAATTGGATCCAAACTGGTTGCAGAGGAAAAGGCCATTTAAAGCTTATGTGACAAAATAAGCTATGTATATATGAATAAATTATTTTTTTACTGTATGATTCCTATCCATTTGCTTTACCAGTCTAAGATTCTGAGTTTTCAATAACATATTTCTACTTATGACTTTTATAGCTTTGTAGAGTGTGAGTCTGGAAGAGCTTTCAGTTCATTCTCCCAATCCAAATATTATCTATCACCTCCTCTAGCGTGAAGGTTAATAACTCCTGGCTGAAGATGTCTATATTGCTTCTTTACTGTTCACAGCCATAGACACTTCCACCGGGAGGGAAGGCATCCTTCCTCCTTGAAGGGTCTGCGTCTCACCTCTGGGAGGCATGCTCCCTCCACCACGCTGCTACCACCGGACAGTGTGCCCAGTTTCACCAGGCAATTACGAGGCTGGTGTTATTACATTCTGCAAGGAAACACTTACTCGGCTGTAATAAACATATGCTGCTTGGCATTGTCAGGTTGCTTATGAATTCCATGTTTAAATGAAATCTGGAGAGACCATGCCTATGGAAATTGTGCCTTGATTTTATTTTTCCTCTCTCTTTTTCCTTCCCTTCCCCTCAACTGTTCTCCCCACCCCTCCCTTCCTTTCCCTTCTCTTCCCTTCCCTTTCCTTTCTTCTTTTTGCCCTTTTAAAACAGCATCACGCATCAGAGAGACTTTCACTAACTCCCTCAGCTTTCTCCAATACTTTCAAAATGCTACCTGAGGCACAGCACCACCCCCCAAAGGGAGAGGGCATAACAAGTGTCTTACTGGTTAATTGTAAAGCTTGGAGGTGACAGTTAATGACTTTGCTAAAGATACCTTTGAGATAATTTTCATATAAATTTAATTATTAGACACCTGTTAGGTAATGGATATCTCAGAAAAAAAATATGTTCTTTAAAATGAAATAAAATGAATAAATAAGAACAATGGGATTAAATACATGATGAACAATATCATAAGACATGTTTTTTACACCAGTTTTAAACTGTAATTTACCAGGTAATATTATTTTGAGTATTATATTACCAACTCAGAACAGGTGTCTAGAGCTATTTTCCTACACTTTTAAATGTTAACTCTTTCTCCCTTCTTAACTGAAGCTTTAGTTTAGATCTTTTGATAACAAAACGGAAGTTCTGAAACCACAGCTCAATAATAAGGTGAATGGAAAAACAGTTGGTTTCCGTCTCTCTCAACTGCTTACCTTTATGTGTTCAAGTCAAAAAGAGAAAGAGAGAGTGTAAGTTCTCCATTGTGCCAACAACCACAATGGCAAACGATAAATACAAAGCACTGTTTTGTACTCCCCGCCGTCATAGGGTCTTTCCTTTTAACTCTTAACAAAAATCTAATTTTCACTTTAATTTAGGGCCATAAGTTTCCAGCAAAGACTGGGTGGATTCATGTCACCGTGTTCAACAAAATATTTTCAACCACTAAAATGGTAACGTTTTAAGAAAATCGAGCTTTGTTTTATATCTCCCATATTATGGTGGTTTCACAGCAACTTCTCAGAGAAGCAGGCTTGATCTTTGTTGGACAAAGTCCCAGGTAAGGGAGAAAATGCCCTGAGGCCGGAGAGGATGTGCCATTGGCACCAGGGAATTAGGAAGGTTCTGGGGAATTGTGTCTCTGGTCCTTCCCTCCCCACCCTTCCTCACTCAACCCTTCGCACTGGCAGCTGGGTTTAGTGATTCGGAAGGGACTGCATGTTTAATTTTAGGATCAGGAAAATTCTAGAATGGCATTTCCCAAAGTGGGTTCCCCGGCATGATAATGTGTTATACTCAAATAGGTTAAATAAGTTCGGACTTGCCACGTTAAACAAAGGTCAATCAGCTTCTTTACAGCAAGAGTTCCTAAGGGTTTTGTGTCATGCGAAAGGATGCTAAATCGCTACATTCCCGGTACTTTCTCCAGCTCTGGCTTTCTAAGGTGGCCCTGCCTCAGCGGCGCTGCTGAGAGAGTCCAGGGCTGCTGGGCAGGAAGGCTGACCCTGGTGGTCCGGGGGAGTTCAGCAACCACGGACCAGAACGTGCTGGCCTTCCCCCTCACTTACTAACATGTTCACCGTTAATACCTTTCTTCATTTCTTCAAAATTTAAAATTCATTTGCTTTCGTATTCAACATTTAAACATTATAGAAGGTGTCCTAAAGTTGAGAGACAGCTACATTATCTAGAAAAAGGATATACAATATATTAACAACCACAATATTGTTCAGGGTATCATGTTTTAAACATACATTGTTAAATAAGATATTTGTTAGCCTTAAGCATAAAGTCAGATTATTAGCAAACAACTACATGGAACCGAAAAAACTACATCCCAGATCTTATGGAAGTAAGTACAGAACCTCTAAGGTCACACTAGGCACAGAGAGAAGACAGCCACAGCAGCGAAGGAGCCGTGTTATGGGGACGGAGAGACGGACAGAAGTGGGACAGGCGTTCGTTCTCCTTTTCACACAGCAGACGTGAGCTACCGTCAAAGTGGGAGGAGCACGGAAATGATTGCTGAACCAAAAACGAAATGTTAATTTGTGTTTCAATTGAAAGTGTCTCTATGTAAAATGAAAAATAAATTGTAATTTAATTGGGTTGCTCTTGTCTTTTCACACGGGTATACAACTGTTTAGATAAACCAATGCATACTCTTAGGTATATGTCTGTGTGTGTGTGTGTATGTGTGTATTTAACTACAGAAAGTGGAATGAGAGTTTGCATAATGTGTGTGTTTTCCTGCTTTGGAATTATTATGTATTATTATTTTACTAAATACTGTATTTAAGGCCCTACGATTTAATTATATAATACTTATAAGTTAACTTGCTGTGCAAAATATTTTCCTAATGAACCTTGGCTGTAGCTCTGCAATGAATCATATTTCTCTCTGCAAGTTTCAACATTAAACAAATACACATAAAACAACTGCATGGCACATAATAGGTACTCAGTTTGTAAAATGACTGAATAAATGAATGAATGCATATCTGGCCTGTGAGTCATTTCTAAATGGTAGTTTGCACCCTTACCTCAGAAGATAGTGCTAAGAGTTTTGCTTCAAGGACTAGCCTTCAAGAGCAATGATTTATTTGTTTCATAAACTATGGGCTTCCACTTAAATTTTTATTTATATGAAAGGACACACTGTTGTTGTCTTTAATGTAAAAGCCACTGGCTCATGGAATCTTTCAAGGATATTCACAGTTTGGTACCGCCCCATTTTCCAGTCCTTTTCCCTTGTATTTCACTTGGGACAAGCTGAACTATTTGTCATTCCAGGACCTCCCACCTCATTGGTAAGCCTTAGGCTGGTCCTTCCTGCAGAGAATGCTTTTCTATCTTCTCTGCCTGTCTCCAACCTACTCTATATTCTGGGCCTGGCTCGGAGTCAACGTTTTTACATAGCTTCTCCCACACCATACCCACAGCTGCTAGGCATGCATGTGTTAAATTCAGAATACCTGAGATATAGTTCCTGTCAAAGCCCTAAAACACCAAGCACTGACATGAAAAGGCATTAACTAATTACATCAACAGCCATCTTAGGGTTTCTCTTTAAGTTTCACCCCGAGTGCTACCATACCCTTCACGATACAAACATACTAAAGGGAACAGTCAACTACACACTACAAACTTTTGATAATTATCAACTTTACTGAAAGTATTATATTTTACTTAACAGACAAAACATGTTGGAATGAATTGTTTCTGTTAGAAAGTTTCAGACACATTTTCTGTTGCTATATTTGTTCAGAGAAATTGTTTATAAGTTTGGTTTTTTAATAAAAAGAAACAGTTCCTTTGGACATAAGAGTAATTAATACTGCCTACACTCTATCCTGCAGACACGTTTTTAACACAATGTCACACGAGGTCCAGGTGCTCCCAGGTGCTGGCTCCTGACAGAGGGCGAGTGCTTTGAAAGAGAAAAGTCTGTAAGATTCCTCGGTAGCTAATGAACACATGGCCATTGTTCCTGAAAACACTGCCATCTGTTGTCAGAAAAGAGGGGTCACTTCTGAACTTTTACTGGGCAATAGGTTTTCTACAAGTGAAAAAAAAAACCATATCTGAAACAGTTTCTTAATCGAGCTGGTCATCAGGCAGGAGAGAAGGGTTCCTATGGGAACTACAGTTTGGAAGCTGTGCAAAGTCCGAAAACAAACTGGTTTTCTCCCATAGTGAAATAATTCTCTAAAACCGACGATTCTGACACAGGCAGCTCTTAATAATCGCCATAACTGGTTTATATTATTTTCATTTTCTTTTAAATATATGCAGAGAGCCAAAATCATGATTAAAATTCCAACCATCACACCTGGGTTAATACCATCTTTTTCTTAACTTTTACTCAAACTTTCCATTAAACTTTATTAGGTGATAAATGCTAAAATATTCCCTGTAGATCCGTTAGAGAAGAGAAAGGAGATAAATCACCCCAATCATCATCTTGTCAGTCTGTAAGGGATTTTAAAAGCCTATACGTAACATGATATTTTCTGTTACAAAGTAATCCATATCTCCTAAAAAAGGATCATTACAGAAGCTGTGTGTCACGTGTCCACCCTGTGAAGTTTCACCATTTTTAATTAGGAAATTTAAGCTGCATCCCAGATTAAATAGCGAAGGTGTTTATGAGCCCTCATTACATCAATTTAGATTCTCTAAACTAAAACGAATATTTTAACTATGACTTAGAAACTAATGCTACAGTGAAACAGAGTTAAACTGAAGTTTAGTAAGTTTTGTGAATTTCATTGGTGTGTTCTCCATCCTTAAAACTGAGCCATTTTGATTTCAGTCACCCACAATTTCCTCACCCGTGAAAGGGGAGGGTTGATACAGAAAATCCAGCTAAGGACTCTCTGCCACATCCTGTGCTGTGGTGTTACATGCAGTCCTTTACTCCACACGACGACACGGGGCTGGATTCTAGACCCCATTTATAAACGAAGAAATGAGAGAAGTTATGTATGTTCCCTAATTCCACACAGCCAGTCACAGCAAAGTCCGGGTCAAACCCTCGTGCACCCAGCTTCCCATCACCGCTTTTTTCAATGCATGGTGCAGCTTCAGTACATGAACAATTATACCTGTTTCCTACTTGTATAATGTTGTTTTTCAGTGTGCCCAGTGACTGGTTTGCTTTTTCTTAAACTGTTTCTGCTTTTTGAATTACAGCAACTGGTAAACTCATAGAGAATGAAGGCATCACCTAGGATGTCGAGGCGGGAGCAGATCACCAGCATGGGATTTCAAATGATGACAAATGATTAGCAAAGTGAAAATAAACAGGTGAGCAATCAGAGTTGGGTGTGGAACGCCAGTGGGCCTCAATGTTGCACGCAGTGGCCTCGACTGTTGGTTCACTTTGCCTGGGGGGACGCTGCCGTGAGACGTGACCGCAGCGCCCAGCTTGTCGTGGGGTTGGGAACTGAGACCTTGACTGCTCTCGTAGGAGGGGAGAGGTGCAAAGCAGCTATGAAAAGCAGGCACACCAGTCCCAAGTAGCTGGACACTAGTTACTATTAGGAGCTCAAACTCTGTTCACTGACAGTTATGTTTAAATTATGAAAATCTCAGTGGTATATCACTTCCACCATGCAATTTTTGAAGTTCATACTAATGATCTTGAATAAACCTGCTCTGAGATCCCATCTTGCTGAGAAATGGAAGGCCTCTGTGAAAACCTTGGGGCCCACAGCTTAGCTTCTGTGTGTTCAATGCATTTGTGTATGATTTTGAGAATTATTTATTAATCTGGTCTAGCGCACAGTTAATGTCCTACCTATGCGTGTTATGTGATAATCCATAAGTTTGCGAACAGTGTGGTGTGAACCCTTCAGGTTCTCGTGCACTGCGAAACTACCTGAATAGACTGCTTTGACTAAAAACCATTTTAAACATACTCTATGACTCTGGTTTTCAATAGTTGACATCACGTAATAGAGTAAAAAATACATGTGTGTTTCATCTAGTCAGTCCTTCAGTTTACAGCTGGAGAAACCCACCCACAGAGGTTAAGGGCCGCCACCATCTCGTCACGGCGCTCACCCAGGCCACGGCTCTTTTGAATATATTCTAAGTGAGGGGTCCTCTTACTTTTTTCATAGGCGACAAGTTCTGACTGTTTTAATGCCAGTTAATTAGATCACTATGATATATTTTCTTGACTTAAAGACTATTGCTGAACACCAACACACTTAGCTTCTCTGAAGCTTAGTTTCCTTCACCATAAAATGGGAATACTTCCAACTAATTACTGGGAAAATCAGAGACAATTCCCAGTGATGCATATGAAAGACAAGAGTTTATAGTTGTTGCTCTAATAAAGATTATATTTAAGATCATTACAGGTAATGAAAAGAATAAGCAATAATAATGGAGAACGAAAAAGAAGAACCAGCCGTCTGGAACCTGCTTGGGATTGGTCTTTCTCCCTGCACTTGCTCCTTTCTTACCCCACGTGTCTCTTCCACAGAATTACAAGCCTGCTGAGGCAAGACCGAGACCCCTGCATCTCTGCAATTTTGCAGGAGCTAACGCAGTGTTTGACGTGGGGGGAGGCATGGTGTAAGCACTCCTTGATATTACGAGATAAACTGGGTGGTTGTCTTTTGCTTTTAGCTCAGGAAGAACCTATGTTTTAAGGCATTTTGACCATTTTGGATGTAAATACTTCTAAAACAAACTGTGTAATCACCACTTTATTAAAAAGTTTACTTAGCACAGTGTTTTTTTCTTGATAAATCAGAATATTTACTGGAACATAAATTACTATAATCTGCCATAACGGGATGATATTTTCAGGGGCTATTAAGTTTGTGCTTGGTTTGTATAAATGGCCACAAAACTTTATGCTTCTCAAATTCTTATGAATGGGTATTTTTGAAAGTTCTTCCGGATCCCACATACCTATCAGGTTGTCACATTTTTGTGGTCGGCTATACATGCCTGGCACTAGTAACCAACAGCCCGTTTCATAATTTGCTGTTTCTAAATGTAGTGGTCCAGGAAATGTTATCGCCAACCCAGCTAGTCTGTGCGTAGAACATGGGTTTCAGATAATCAGGATTATATCTCTTCTCGTTGCAACTTTTGAAAACTAACATTTCTGTGTTTGGCTTTATTCCTCAGCCAAAAAAAAAAAAAATTGTCTAAGCTCTAATAAAATAGGTAGGTCATTATCCAATCCAATCTAGAGAAACATGATGTCCAAAATCCACTTTGTTTTCAAAGCAAAAAATATTAAAGCGGATACAGATTCCAAAACAAGTTAAATTTGACCAAGTTTTCATAGGACTATTAAGGGTAATTAAGATTTTTTAATATCAACTGTTAGCAGAAAATGACAGTAGCCATTGAAATTCTTTGATATATATATATATATATACACACATATGTGTGTGTCTATATACATTTATCCTCACCTGAGGACATGCTTATTGACTTTAGAGAGAGAAGAAGGAAGGGAAAGAGAGAGAGGCATTGGTGTGCAAGAGAAACATCAATTGGTAAGGAAGTTGTGTCAGAAGACTTTTACCATTCTGAAAGTGCATAGACATAAGGATTGGATTATTTTTTAAGATTTTTATTTACTTTTAGAAAGAAGAGAAGGGAGGGAGAAAGAGAGCAAGAGAAACACCAGTATGTGGTTGCCTCTCACACGTGCCCTACTGGGACCTGGCCTGCAACCCAGGCACGTGCCCTGACTAGGAATCGAACCGGCAGCTCTTTGGTTCATAGGCCCACACTCAATTCACTGAGCCACACCAGCCAGGGCCTAATCAGGGAAGTAACATTCATACATATATAAGACAGCAAAGTTTACATTTCTCAGCCAGGCACAAGATTTTCATGACTTCATGTTAGGTCCCTTTTTGCACCTCTGCACCTCTTTATTTGTGACCTCACAGTGAAAGCTACATCTGTTCAAGAAACAGACCGGGTGCCGGGTACAAAGGGCTGCTTCTGATTTTGGTTCAGTGTTAAAGTTTTGTCCAGTTCACCTCTCTAGCCTCCTTTACAGCTATAAATGCTGCTACATTTTAAAAACACCAGTTTGACTGCTTTTGTCAGTGAATATCCAATACAGTTCCCCACACCTTTGCTCATGCTGTCCTCTGCCCTCTTCCCCATGTCTCTCAGTCTGCCTGGTCATCTCCTTCTACAAGGCCCAGCTCAGATGGCATCTTCCCAGCAGCTCTCTCTTCCTCAGGCAGGACTATGAGCCTTCCCCTCACGCATCACACTCATCATTACTGCGCATTTTGGGTAGTAGTAGCATCTCATGTTCATGAGACTACCTCTCTCCGTAGGAGGACCCTTCAGGGACAAGGATCTTCTCTTTCTCCAACGTTGCCTCTAGGACTAGTGGAGTTCGAGGCACAGAGAGGTGCTCAGAAATGTTGATTAAATAAAATTGAATTGGTTGGGATAGATGTGGCACAGGAGCGGTGCAAACACAACTCTGTCGCAGTGTAAGTTTCAAGAGCGAAGAAAACGAGACACATGGTTATACGTACAATCTTCATTCATCCGAGGCCATCACTGAGTTTTAGTTTGTTTCGATTAATTTTACTTATTCTTTCAGTCAACACACTGAATCGTGAATCAGTATTGATCTGTCCTTTTTCTAGCCTAGCCCACAGTTCTACGCCGTTGTGATGGCTCACTTCAGACTGCTGCTGGCATCTGAGGGGGCACAGCTTTAGTGATCGGCAGAGTCATGGACCAAGAGGAAAGCCTGAGAGGCATGTGTAAGAAAAGCAATAGAAGCATTTGATTTAGCAAGCTAGGAATGCAAGTATCTCACTTTTTTCAACAGCAACAATAAAAGGAGAGGAGTGGAAATTTTGGTCACTTTGCCAGCCTACAAGAGTATGTACTGCACAACTCAGGCTATAGATTCTGCAAGGTCTTCTTTTAATCTGATAAATGAGCTATTTTCTTTTAGCAATCTGGGTTTGGATAAGAAAGATTACAAGATCTAGAATCCACTATTATTGTCAGTTCTATAAGCCTGTAACCCTTGGACACTGAGAAATGCGATTAACAGTGCTTGCCATTTGAGTGACATTCAGATATCCCGTAGTGGAGAGGGTGATTCTATCATTTCACTTCTCAAAGTTTCAAGTTGCCAGAAAGAAATACATTTCACTTAAGTTCCAATCCTGAACAAATGTTAGCTTTGTGCCTCCCTTCCTCCAAGAGCACCAAATACCTGGATGCAAGATTTCCATGAGAATATGGGGCAATTTAATACAGCTACAGAATTGCTGTAAAATCAAATCAAAATAAAATCAACAAAAACCAATATCCTTGTGATCAGGCCAGAAGGCATGAGAAGAGGGTTGGAAGGTGGGGATGATAACTGCTGAAGGCCTCATGATTGCCCCAATGCCATTGCTAGTTCCCTCTTTGCCCCTCTGCCCCTCTATACTTGTGGTCTCACAGGGAAAGCTAGTCCTGTTAAAGAAACAGACCAGGTGCCGGCTACGAAGGAAATGTTTCTGATTTTGGTTCAGTGTTAAAGTTTTGTCCAGATTGTTCAGTCCTAGGCCGTGGAACATAACTCGTTAGTAAATACTGGGTAACTTAGAAGGCTCTAGATTTTAAATATATTATATCTACTTATATGTACATATATATATATATGTATGTATACATATAATTCTATAATATATAAAACTATATATACACATATACAGATAGATACATAATCTCTTATATGCAGACACATCTATGTATCTAAGAGGTGTAAGAATTACCCACCATAGAATCATCTTTTAATTGCACTTCAGAAAAAATGGGACTTTAAAATTTGCAGACATTTTTGCATCTTACTGTCTTTGCTTCTGTTAGTCATATGCAATGTGTCTTTTTATAATATGAACAAGTTTGTTTTAATTTCAGTGACTTAAAGATGATGCAAAGTATGGAAAGGGTTTCTTTTTCAAATCACCTTTTTGTTTGACAGCAGCAACTGGCCTGAGCCTAAGAACCTTTCTAAAACATTCTTGATTTGTTGCACAGATTTATATCTTTTCATGTTCCCTCTCATCATTAAGCCAATTATGAAGGAATTATTACCTTTGCTCAATCTGATTTTTTATGGACTTCATTGAAATGTCTCATCACTCACAGTACACTCAGGAGATTGGTCCAGTGCCCAGAAGTGCACAAAGGATGTTTCTGGTGAACTCCCCTTAGCCTTATGAGGAGTTACCCATATACATATGATCCTCATCAAGAGATGGATGGAGACTTCTATATATTTGAACTTGGTAATAGATCCCTTCTTGCATAACTATGACTTACTGCTCTTTGTTCACATGCTTGTTAGCCAGTTAAATTTAGGAGGGCTTCATATTTCACTGCTATCCCACGTGAGTTATTAGGCAGCAACTCCCCAACGTCAGGTCTTACAACTTTGTTCAAAGCAGAAACATCTTTGAAATCTTTAGAAGCATGACTCCATTAACAGATGATATACTAAGCATTAAAATTAACTGCATGGATTTGTATCCGTTACCATGTATTTGGATGAAATAGCAAATCCTTTTAATATTGCTAATCAAAATATTTTTTATTTCTGTTATTAAAACAACAGCCCATGTGTGACCCAGCCATGCCTAACTTATCATTTCTCAGTAAGAAAACGAATTTTTTCTTTTTAAAAGGAAGTTTATAAATATGCTAGGCACATACTTCTAACTCTTAATTTAAAACCGACGGCTATAATAAGGACTACGAAAATGAAACGTTCTTTGCGCTCACAGCCATAATTCAGAAAGAAGGGTTATCTTACAAAGGCTTACAAAGTATATATTTTTGTATCTTCTTAGACATAGAAAATGGATTGTTTGCAAAAAATTCATGATATATGCTCCTGGCTATTTCGGCAAATGAATAGTATCAGGGACATCTAATATATACATTACCTATGAACACTTTTCTAAATGACACCAGAGGTCTCCTTTATTTAGCCGCAATGGCAGGGAAGGGGAAAAGAGGGCTTTTCTTTTTTACACTTAGTTTTTCAAGCAATAGCAGATATCATAACTGCTAATAATATAAACAAAGGCTTGATCCTTCAAAGTTAAATTAAAAAGTCACTATCTGATTTATCGAAGCTTGTTACAAGGTAACTTTAGAAACGTTACGCTAACCATAATTTCTAAAAAAATCGTGGCTATCATTGCTATGGTTTTTTGCCTGATTAGCAAATAATTATCTCCACAAACCTTGAGGTTCACCAAGTTGTAAAATTTTGAATTAAGGATTTGGAAAATTTATTTGGTTGTTAACAGCATACTGATAGATAATTGCTCGTTTGGGGCAGGCATGCTTTAAACTAAAGTACTTTCCCCCGAGGGAATCATGCTGTCATTTGTTTTCATTTTGAAAATGAAAACAAATGGCACTATAATTCCTAAGGGCAGAAGTGACTTCGTCTATTTCTTTTCCTATACAGTCTCATCTACTCATTTTTAGGTAGATGGAATATAGATACAGCACCCCCCCTCCCGCCATAACTTCCATTGCTGCAGAATGTACTCACTCGCTGTACAGTAATTAACAGCTCTTGACTGGAAAACTGCCAGCATGTACAACGTGACACTCTTCCTCTGAACACTAACAAAGTGCATAAGTAATTTATGTTGGATTAAATATCCCTAACAGGGACCCTTAAGTAACCCAATCACTTTAAACAGGCTCCACATGCATGCCCCAGTGCAGTGAAAATGTCAGACAGTGATAACGCACTAATGGCACAATTCTAACTATATTCCAGCCATTAGCATTTTATGACATCAATCCTCATTAAACCTGGCAAGGCAAAAGATACTAATGTTTCCCAATTTTACAGCCAAGGTGGAAGAGAAATGGAGAAAATGTAGACAGGTGCTGTCTCCCAAAAAGGATTAACATTTTTAAAAATGTGGTAGCAATTTTCTGTTAGTACCTTTGTTTGCATTGAAAGAGAGACAACAAAGAGGTAATGGCTACAAGGACCTCGATGGAATTCAGCCAAGAGTGAAAGAAAAGACTGGTATTTCAGCCATTGTGCTCTCTGCTAAAGCACTGTGCCAACTCATCTTCCAACCCATTATATGAAATTTAATTTAACCTGCTATGCAATTAATTCAGATGTTCAGCCTATTTTTCTCATGGCAGAATCCCTCACACAATGCCTTATTTAAATATTAATCAGTCCTCTTTCAATTAGGACTAATTTGCTTCACAGGGTTTCTCTCATCTTCTGATTGCAGAAAAATGGAGGTAACTTGCAACGTTTGAGGATAATTAACATGGTATTTTTATAATACTGATACATCAAATGGGACCTTAATGAACCCCGCTGATTCCATTTAGTAAAGCATGCCTCAAAGTTATAATCAAGACGAAAGCCATTGCCATCTGTTTAAAATACTAAGGAGCACAATTTAAACACAAAATGCTTATTTCTCTAAACTGTCTATTGTAGAGGTCTGCAAAAGTCATTTTTCTATGCAAACTAATTGTACAGTATTTTAATTTGAACCTTTTATCGCACATGCACAAAACAGTGACATCTTAAGATGTAGGGGCCCTGTTTAATTAAATGTTGACAACCACAGAAATAAGTAATGTTTGTCAATGCTACTTTTTTTAAGCACGCTGAGCAGTTGCCGCTAGAGCAACGGTAGTAAGTTTTACATTTCTAATGAATCCAATATTTCACAGCCTTTTGTTTAATATTTGAAGAACTTTTCTTAACAAAAGCTACCGAAGCTCTATGAAATGGAAAAACAGAAGCATCCGCTGTTGGCTCACTGCTGCTCACGTCACAGAGTAAACAGGTTAACATTTACACATGGCCAGGTGTGCGCAGTGTTCCATCTGCTCCCAGGCAGGTTGAAGGTCAATCTTTTAGGCTTGGAGCTGTTCTAGAGTTCCTTGGTTACATCTAGGTTACTGAGGCTATTGGCTCTCAAGGTCATTATCAAAGCACTCAACATGTTCCAATGGTAATAAAACATGACTGATAACAGATTGCTTATTTACAATGTTTACACTATAGCCACAAGGATTTCCTCTGTTAACTTTGGAAAAAGTAGGCATTATCTATGTATGTTTTAAATAAGAATCAGAATCCCCCCTCATTTTCTTTATAAAGCAACTCCATATGCCGGATCATTATGTCAAGCGCAATGTAGGCCAGAATTTCATTGTAGAGACAGAACCAAATATTTGATGTAAAATATCACATTCATATTAATTACCAGTCAATCAATTTGAATATGAATTGAGTGCTCACAATGTGTTTAGTATATGCAAAACTAAACTATTGGGGGTACATAGAAGTACAGACAATCCTCCGCTTCTGGGCCGCCCAAGGAGGTAAACACATTCCAGTTCGGCCAGATAGAAAGAGCGAGAGGGCCTCAGTGCAGGGGAAAAGCACAAAGAGGAGATTAACTAGGTCGGAAAAAGGCAATTAGGTTGAAGCACTATGGAAAATAAAAAAACACAGTTAAAGTTCTGCTATTTCATTCATCTACATTACTAGCACATTGAAAATGTTTCTGTGCCTGTGACTTCGTGAGACTGAAAACTTCTGGGATAAGATCTGCACATTTCTCATCGCAATGCCCACTGCACTGCCGAGTTTTACACAGACCGGGCACAAGTCAACGCTTGAATTTAACACATTCGTGTGCTCATTTGGCAAATACCTACTGAGCAACACCATGCTCCAGGCACTGGTATAATAACTGTGTATAAACTGTTGAACAAAAAGATGACATGCGTCCCTGCTCTCAAGGAGTTTAAGTTCTGAGGGGACGGAGAGACAATTCAAGAGGTAAACACATAAATGGGATAATGTCCCGTCATATAAATCTATGAAAAATGAAAAGTTATGTGCTAAGGACAGAAGTTGAAGGGTGGGACACTTTGGATTGAATTCTCAGGGAAGGCCTCTCTGAGGAGGTGACATTTAGGCTAAGAATTTAATGACAACAAGCCAGCTTCCAGGTAGATTGTGCCAGCCTGAGACTGCAGGTCAGTGGCCACCATGAGTCAGGAATAAGCTTGGCTGGTGTGAGAAACATTGCAAATAAATAAATAAATTAGAAAAAAATCCAAAATGAGGTTGGAGAGATAGATAAGGGCTGGAAAATGCACGGCCTTGAGTTTATGAAAAGAAACTAGAATTTCCGCCCTAAGTGCAATGAGTAGAAGCTGAAGGGTTGCATGCGAAACACAACATAATCTGATTTGTTTTCTCTCTTACCCTCCATGTGGAGAAAAGATGGGGGAGGAGTAATCGGAAAATCAAAGAGACCAGTTAGGAAGCTCTTACAGCAATTGAGGCAAACTATACCCATGGTTTGGTTAGAGTGGGAATATCAGCAATGGAAAGAAATAGATGCAAATGTGGGAGTGAAAGAAAGTGTGGGATCAAAGACGACTCGAGGGATGTTGCCTTATGTAATCGGGTATCTCCGAGGTGGAAACACAAGGGTAGGACCAGGTTAAGGAATGACCTAGAATTCTCTTATGGCCACTTGAAGTTTATACGTTGAGAAATGACATAGTAAAATCAACTCATTGAAATAATATTTAAATAATTTACTGTCATTAGTGACTCTATGAATATGCCTTTTGGCAATGGTTATTTCCTTTTGCTTTCCCTAGCAGAACAGGCAGTCTGAACCTTGCGTATGCCATCACCTCTGATCGCATTGCTCTATCCCTCTAGCGCATATCTATACTTTCTTTAAGAATAATGAAGGCCATTACCTAAAATTGCTTATTGAGTGCCAGGCACTATGCTAGGTGCTTAGATGGCATTATTTCATTTTTGGCTAGGCCCTTTTGCTCTAAGTTTTCTGGATCTGTCCTACTGTGAGTCTATAGAGGACCGAAAACATGATTTCCAAATTGTTGGACTCTCCTCTTAGGAGAACCTTGTGCACAGAGATCGCATCTGACTCATCTTTCTGTTACCAGCACATAGTAGGCACTCAGGAAAAACAAAACAAAACAATTGCTACACATGAACTATTCGTCCTGGTTACCAGGCCCGGTGGAGGGGAGAACGGGGAGTCACGTGCTGGGCACAGAGTTTCAGGTGGGGAAGACGGAAGTGCTCTGGAGATGGACAGCGGTGGTGGCTGCACGAGAGTGTGGCTGGACTTAATGCCACTAAACTGTACGCTTAAAAATGGTTGAAATGGTAAATTTTATTTACGTGTGTTTTACCGCAATTAAAAACTTGAACTGCCCTGGCTGGTGTGGCTCAGTGGATTGAACGCCAGCCTGCGAACCAAAGGGTTGCCTGTTCGATTCCCAGTCAGGGCACATGCCTACGTTGTGGGCCAGGTCCCCAGTAGGGGATGCATGAGAGGCGACCACACATTGGTGTTTCTCTCCCTCTCTTTTTCCCTCCCTCCCCCTCTGTCTAAAATAAATAAATAAAGTCTTAAAACAACAACAGCAACAACAATATCTATAACTATTTAAGCCTAGTAATCACTATTGCAGGAAAGGAGGTATCGACTATAATTTATTCCAGACATGAATGTTAAAATCTGCTGAGCTATGAGTAGAAGGAGAGTCTACTATAGAGAAAAATGGTATTGCAGATTGGGGCAAGTCATAACTATATGTCCAATTTCTTCACCACATCAGTGGAAGAAAACTACTAAAAGCATAGGCAGCACTGGGGAGCATATAAAGATTGTGTTCAAAACAGATTGGCTAGCCTCTTGAAACATCTATTCCATAGGATGCATTTTCTCGTACTGAAAGAATAGAGTGAGGTTGCTCCTATAATCTCAGATTAGGCCACCTCAATATAATCTCTATAGTAATTTCTCAGGTGTTCTGCCCTTTCAGACCAAAAGTCCTTGGAATCCTCAGGGAAGCACCCTGAAAGAAAATGTACCAAAATAAAATGCTCAAGGGCTACCTTGATTTTGATTTGCATGTGTACCATCTACAAAGGGACCTTCCAGCCCTCTGCCAAAACCGCAGTTCCTGACCAACAGAGGCCGAATTCTTAAAAACACTTTCCGTAATGGCTAGGAGTTCTCCATGGTCTCCCATCCAATTACTTATCCATTGCAGCTTGAGATTGTATCAGTCTCACAGTTTAAAGACAGAACGGCTGCCAACAGGCCAAAACGATCATTAATAAGTTAACTGTTACCAGATAAGATTGAAATCTATGCCAGTCCTATTTTAAAGTAATCTCTACTATAATTACTACACAAACTGCTGCCAGGACACCAACTCTGACGTGGGGGCGTGGCGATGAGGTTATGTGTCCAGTCACAGTTCAACAGGTGCATGTAGCCTTAGGTGTGTGCCCGTTCCCAGCCCCTTCCCCCCAACCCCCATGAGTAGCACATAATGCTTAAAATGTATGAAATATATTAAAAATGAAACAGGTGCTTTGCATCCCCTTCCATCCTCTAAAACACTAAAATCTACATAATTTTATTAACCAATGTCACCCCAAGAAATTTAATAAAATGAAAACCCCCTCTAAAACAGAATGGCTTGTTTCTGTTTGTCAGCTGACAGAGGACAGGCCATTGTTGAGTGCGGCAGGGGGAGAGGACCAGCAGAGTCCCTTGCACCCTCAACCTAAGCAAACCCAAAGATGACCTTCTAATGAGCATCCCGCCTTCGCTCCACCAGTTCACCATCAACCCATTTTGCAATGGGATTCTTTGAGCAGGAGAAGGAAACCACAAATTAGAGAAAGAACGGGTGATAATAGTTATAACAATGAGTCCATATACAGCACTCGGCTTGTGCCAAACATAGTTCCCAAGGCTTCCAAACATGGATTCATTTTATCCGCACAACATTGCAATGTAGGAACAGTTATTATCCCCATCTTATAGATGAGTAACTTTAGACACAGTGAAGTTAGAACAGCTCGAAGTCTCTCAGTTAGTAAGTGGAAGGGAAGGGGGAAGAGAGGAACGGGAGCCAGGATCCAGGGAAGACCCAACAAGAAAGAAAAACTGTAGACAGAAGGAAAGCGGTGTTGGCCCTCACACCCAAATGTACCCGCCAAACACCCGGCTCGTCATAAATATTTCCATAGAATGCTGCAGTATTCTTTATTAGCCCACTCTAGTACTGAATAATTAAATATTTGTCTAACTAGATTTTAATGGAAAAAGTAATAGATGAATATGCCAAGCCTGTCAAATAGTACTGAAACGTACACAGGGAAAACATATCCCTCCTACCCCGGGCCTGCCGGACGGTGGCCACGTGGACATTTCTGGTGTGTCCTCTAGCACGCATTGTCACCGTTCACTAACCATTCTCTCTCTGCCCATTTCTTCTTGTTCTGCCCCTTGTGGAAACTAACAAGTTAGTCCTGTCCATAAATATATTGAGCCCATATACTTAATTTAATAAAAATAGACTTTCATTGCTAAGCAATGTAAGTGAATGCGTAGTTGAAAATTAGAACCAATAACTTAATAACAGTAATGGTGACTGTTATTAAGTAGTAATTACCAAATTGTACCTAATTTGCATTCCTACCTTTTATTTGCTTAAGCAACAAACAAAAGTCATGCATTCCGTGGCTGACATAATCTCCACGAGCTGATAAATCGCCGGTCTCTTTTCTGTCATTTATTCACTTACTTGGCAATACATGTAATGAAAAATATTGTGCGCCAAGGATGCTCGACCCTGAAGATACAAAGCCTACAATGGCAGGCCAGGAGACCTCTTCGCTGAGATCAGCCATGCTGCACTGTGTGACCACACCAACAACCGTCACAAACGATGACGGTGCAAATCAGGATGCAGATGAGAGCTCGCGCTCACGGGGCTCACCAGGTGCCAGCCAGCAACCTGAGCGAACCACTTCACTTAGAGGGTTGGGCTAGGGTAGGTTCCCAGTTGTGAGTAGCCCAAACAGTTTCTTCTTGTATTATTATTTATTAATTATTGTATTCTTTATTTGTATTACAACTGTAAACACACTTTTGTCCAATCCTGTATTCAAACTCACTTCAGCATTAATCCCACCTAAGGAGGCTATTACTAACATCCTCGTTTTACTGAGGAGGAAATGCCCCAAAGAGGTAGAAACTCAATCACACCACTATCCTCGGTCACACAGGTAGTGGAAGGTCAGACTGGCCCTGAGGCTCTAGCCCTGTCTTTGCGCCTACCTGTCCCATGGCATTGTGCCCCAGCAGTCCTGTTCACACTGTTCTAGAGACTCATAAAAGGAATGCGTAGAAGAAATACCACGTTAGGTGGTAGAAAAGGGGAATTAGGAAGGCTTCCAGGAAGAGGTGCTGTTTGCATTGAAGTTTCAAGGATGAATAAAACAATCAGTTAAAGGGATGTGGTGTGGGAAAGGGAACAGAAACAGCCAATCCCTTTTGGAAATTACATCATTTGCCTAACGTGGACTGAGGCTGCATTGCAAGGAGCAGAGAGCGGTCTGGAGTATGAGGGCCTTTCCAGGACGCAGGGCATTGCCCTGCTCACGACGGCAATATTTATCTACATTGTACCTCATCCTGCACCTTATGGAAAACTGTCATTTGAATTTTTAATAATTTCAGAGACATGGTGGTCTTGCTAGAAAGTACAACTTTTGGAAATCCTAAAAACACCTATGTCCAAACTCTCTACCTAAAAATTCATCTCTTTGTAGTAGTGAGGTCATTTTCTAAATTATTAATGAAAATATTATTAATCTATGAATAAAACTAAATTACACTGAGACATGTTACATAATTTACTCTTCTTTGTCTCTGCTGGAAATGAGTATTTATAAGATCAAATTGTTAATTTGCCTTATTCATTATTGATATTAAAATCAGTATAATTTATCCTTCATAAATCTGGGGTATGTGTGTACAAAGATGTTTAATGTTATCTGTCCTGATAAGGCCCAAGTGAAATCAATTGCTTTATTTTTGTCTGGGTCATCTTTCTATCCTTTAAAAACGGAGGTCCTTTCTGTGTCTTTTCTGAGACTTCATGTGTTTCTTGTATTTTTGAGGAGGCCTCACAAACAATAATCCTTCTAGCATAATCTCTGGCAATCCTTATGTAACCTATGATTCATGTCAAGATTTGCGATTTATGCCCATAGGTTGGCTGCACGGTTCTCGGCAGTCTTTCCCACCTGTGCCGTCCCACGGTGTGGTTTTGTGATCACGGCTTACCTTTGCGTTGAGTAGCAGAGACACTACTACCAGGAGCTCCGATATTTTCACTCTCTGTTTACTTCCCCCCTGTATTTTGGCCCTCACTGTTTGATGGCATAAGTACATGCTGTTTCGCACATTACTGAATGTTTACGTATTCCTTTTTCCATTTTCATGAATGTATAGTATTCTTTTCTTTGTCTAATTATAATTTTGTTTCCAAAAAACTTTCCCTTTCCAGTTTTTACCCCTTTTAAGGTCTGTTAAAGTTCAACATAGACTGTGATGGTCAATCTACTTACTCTCACCTTCTTCCTATGAATTATTAAAGCTACATTAAATGTTTAAAACAGCAAACATAAAAAAAGTTGTCTTCTTCTTTGGCTCTAAAAATTTCTATGTGCTTAAGAAAATTCCTATTAATTGTTTTTCTTCCAGTAATATTCTAACATGCCTCTTTTCCTTTCTTAAGATCCTGAAGACACATCAAATTTGTGGGTTCATCTATGCTGTCTTACAGTTGAAAAAGTATCATAATGTAGTAGCATTATATAGGACAAACAAAACACGAGGGCTCCGGGACAGTTTTAGAGAGGGCCTCATGGTCCATAGCCCTTGAGATGGAAGACTTCTTTTGGGGACAATTTCCTTATGGCAATACCATTTAAATCCCGAATTAGGTATCCAATAGCAATTGCCTGATATTTTTATGTGTATCTGCCTTAAGTATATACTATAGTTATAATGGTAAACTCAGGCAATTTATTTTAACAAAAGACTTCAAAATATTAAATTTCATTCTGGCATAATGGTTAACATATTTTACTCTGAGGAAAGAACTATTTAAGTTTCTCACAAAGAAAGGCTGTCTGAACACAAAGTTGAGACAGGGATTTTAAACTTCATGTCAGTCAGAGATATGTCTACGTAAGACCAAGAAGGTAGATTATAAATAGCAACAACAAGATTAGTTTTTTGACAATTAGTTTTTATAAAAATTTGTTCTTTGCCTGTGCTATGTCCTCCCCTTTAAAGGGCTGAATTATCAACATTTTACTCATATGTTATTGGAGATTTTCAGCTCATAGAATTATTTTTAACAACAGTAGCTGTTTCAGAGAGATTACATTATTATTTTTCCTCATTGTGATAAGGTATAAACCATAAGTGTCCTTAAAAGTTAAAATTATCATTGGTACCCATAACATTACACTAAAATTTTAAAGCTGGAAGAAACTTTGGATTTGACTGGATTCAGTCCCTCCCTTTCCTATCATGTGCAGAAGTAAGGCTGTTGGCCATCTGCCCCGGCTCACTAATTGCAGGGACTCCTGAGAAAGGGCTCCTGACTCCTAGGCTGGTGCTGATTCTCCTACATCATGTGCCTCTCCCTTCACAGGCAGTTTTGATTTGCTCTTTTTAAAAAACTTTTGTTTATTTTCTCTTGGGTTTGCCAGCATCCCACTAATTTTCCCTTTAGGCTAAAAATTAAAGAATCGAAAACATTTCTGTGCAATCCTGAAAAGGATTTTGTGGGGTTTTTTTGTTGTTGTTGTTTTATTTTGTCTTTCAGAAAAAAAATATTCAGCAACAACTTATTTTATGTATATAAAACAACTTCTGGTTTTGGACAAAGGAGAGCTGATTCAAATACATTTGAAAAAATTATATTCTTAAAGCCAATGATAAGTTGACTGGCAAAATGGTAGCCAAAAGGGCAGGAGTCTTTTCTGAATCTTCATGTGTTTCTCCACTATCTCTGTGAGATCCTGGAGCAGGGCAGTGTGATGAAATCTCACGGGCTGGGGGAATGTGAGTAATTCCTAGGCTGATCTTAACCAGCTTTGGGCCTTAGGCAAAGGCACTCAGCTTCCCCAGGATTTTATTTCCTTCATCTCTGAAATGACAGTTGGGCTAACTGACCTCTGACCTCTCTTTCCTACTTTTGAATTGAAACAATATTCCCAAAATACACTGAAGTCACTCAAGAACCGCACTGTGGTAATTCGACATCATGTCAATTCACATCAATCATTCACTAGGGGACATATCTAAGAAAGTCTGCACAAGCTTGATTAAGCAAAGAATGTCAAACTCAACCAACCTTAATCAAACAGATTTGATATGAATGAAAAATGTATTGTTCACATACCTATTATGACTGAAAGCAACAACTTTATCAAATATTTTCCAAATTATCTGCTAATGAATCAAAGAGATTGCTTATATAGTTGAAAAAGCTATTGTTATACTTTCTTTGCTTTTATATTTATCACAATTGCTTTGGGTTGTTTACTGTGTAATAGTGTTCTATGCTTCTCATACGGTGAAGAGTACATGTACAGCTGTAAGAGAAAGTATGTTAGGAATTTTGTTTATATCCTCATTATTTCCCTACACACAATTCATTTCTCTGCTCTTTTTCATTAATGTTCCCCTCCTTTCTTCATTTCTTGTTCCCTCTCATTATCCTTCTAACAGGATAATGTCCTTCCATTGCCCATTCTTTCTCATTTGTCTCTTATCATTACCCTAACGACCTCATTCTGGCATCCCGCTAATTTTCCCTTTAGACTAAATATTAAAGAATCTAAAACATTTCTGTAAATTGCTGAAAAAGATTTTTTTTTTTGTCTTCAGAAAAAAATTCAGCAGTAATTTACTAAGCCTTTATGTATTTCCTTGTGGTTTTGGACAGAGAAGAGTTTATTAAAATACATTTTTTAAAAAACTGTATTCTCAAAGAAGAAATAATATATTACTTATTTCATGAACACTTTATACTTAACACTTTATTTTTATTTTTTTTTACTCAACCAGTTTTTCATCCACTAAAGGGAAAATGAAAAAGCCTCATAAAAGTATACTAATTCTAATGTTCCTTAACTTAAGAGAAATTCAGGCATAAAACATAATTTGTCACGACTGGACTCTCTGAGAAGCCTTGGTTTCCTTCTATCTCAAAAACTTTTGGAAGCGCCCTGCCATCCTAGACCGTCAGCAGCACTGAGGTGTGAGGCCTCTCACACGGGGTGCAGCGGTAACCTTCCACCCAGCAGAGTGGCAGGCATTTCGTCAAGCTCAACAAACACTAATTTGAGTGCTCATATTCTGTGTAAAAGGCACTAATCACTAGTTAAACAAGCAAACCATTTGAGTGTACAACTGTCAACATGACAAAAATCTGCTCACCTAGGGACCAACCTCATGCCCTGGCCAGCCGCTGAAGGTCCCTAGACCTAATTACCCACACTGCTGCTAAATCACAAGGGCCACATTAGCTCAGCACGGACACAGCATTCTTTGCCTGTAAAGTCTAAAGGCAGTTTGGAAAAAATCTCAAATCAGAAGCGCCTTTGGAGCCCATTGCCGCTGCCCCAGGAAACGCTTTTGCCTCCTCTGATCTGGGACAGCCTTTGCTGGTCTCCCTGACCCCTGCCTCTTCCCTTACTGGTCCACCCACCCTGGCTCTTCTATTTATGGCTGGAAAGCAAACAAATGTGACCAGGCCAACACCCTCACTTCAAAACTAACACTGGCTCTTTGCAACCAGGTGAAGTCAAAACAAGCTTTAGCATCAGATGGAACTTGTCACAATCCTATGCTCCAGTCACTTGCTGCCAGCGAGACCTTTGGCCATGGGCAGGAGAGCAGGAAGTGCCTCATAAGAAGGACAAAGTGAGAGTGAGAGACAGAGAGAGAGAGAGGGACAGCACACACACATGTGCGTGTGTGTAAAGCATTATAGCATGTAGCAAATGTATATTACATTCCTCACTTTCTTCTCAATTGCTGGATTGATTTCCAGTTTTATGATATGGTGTAGTCAGCCCTCAGTATCTGAAGCAAACTGTGCTGCTTCAGCACCTTCTCTCGCTCCCCCAGCCCAGCCCTGCTTTAGAGACATCGGTGCTCCCAGACTCCTCGGCACTGCCCGGAGTCTGTGTGTCTTACCTAGGCTGCCCTTTATCCTTTCTCCCCTTGAAAACATGTTCTAATAACTTAGCGTCAACTTCTTATGTCTTTCCCTAACCAGTGAGTCCCAGCTCCTTTCTGCATCCAACATATTCTTTCATTCACTCACACACTCATTCAGAGCCACCCGAGTCTGTGATTAGGAATGTGGACTCCAGAGCCAGCCAGCCTGAGTTGAATCCCAGCTCAGCCACTCACTTACGTCTAAATTGGAGCAAGTTACTTAATCTCTGTGGCCCAGTGTCCTTAGCTGTAAATAACAGTTGAAAACCCTATCTCAGGGAAGTTTGATATATTGCAAAAACAACAAGTGTGGAAGACAAGAGTCTTGTGTTCTTGTTTGGGTTCTGCTCTTTATTACGTGAGTGAATTTTGGCAAGTTGATGGAATCAACCCTAACTGTTGACCTTCCTGAGTGATCCACCATCACCTTACATGTAAAATCAGGGGACTGACCTCAGCAGTCTCTCTGAGGTCTTCTCTGTGTTTATAACTCTAAAATTTTCTCTTAATCTGTTTATTTCTAATTCTTCAGAGCTATGTATGTTAAGTTTTTCTTGCATTAATGTGGCTATAGAATTCCTTAACACATCGCCAGATCAAATGCGACTGTAGGAAAATTCTTTCAAGTTGTCATTTCTACATGGCGTGTTTCCTTTAGACCAGAACTCTTGTACTGCAGCCAAAGGGATTTCCAATAAAATCCAAATCTTGTGCAGTATTAAAGGATTCCGATCACTAATAGTAAAGGGTTAGGAGCCCAACAAATCCAAGGTTACAGGAATTTGATATTTATAAGTGTTTGTATCACATGTCAAGGAACCCAAAGTAGTTCCTGTCAATGATAAGAAGTTGGTCAAACGCACATCATTTCCTGTCATTCACATCTACATTATCTTTCAAATATGAATATTTCATACTAAACTCATAAAGATATTTCAGAGCCCATAGAATCAAAGAATTTTAAAGCCAGAGGAAACTTGAACATTTTTAAGACAAATATTCTCTGTTGATGTCAGATATCACCTTTATATATTAATCCATAATGTTAAGGAGGGAAGAACAGCTAAGAACAATTTAGCTCGCTATAAGAACTAGTTGCATTTTTATTATTATGGGAAAAATAGGGAATCAAAATTATCACCTAACAGGAATGAATAAATTTATCTTTATTGATTGTCAACAGTGTATATATTAATAATTTGTTTTTAGTACATAGCTTTAAGCTTACTTTCATGTGCTTGTAGAGGTCTGGATCTAGCCTAGATCTAAACTTAGAAAGTTTTCATACTGCTGAAGCCATAAATGAGCTGCGACTCTAACGTCCTGAGTAATTTTTAAGCAAATAGACCAGGACTGAACCATAGATATTAGCTAGTCTTTTTAAAAATACTGAAGTCACTTAACATTCTCATGAGTCTATCTTTATATCAAACTCACGTTTTGGAGTTACCTCCCTCACCTCCTGTCCTTACTTGGTGTGTGTGTGTGTGTTTTGGTAAGAACATCTAATTTTTAGGGTGAATTAAACTTGGAGAAATGACCAAAAAGTCAATTAGCTATGTATAAGAGCAAGTATAGCAAAATGTTATAGTGGAATCTATCTCTGTTTTAAAATCTTTCAACTTTGCTACATTTGAATATTGTCATAATGAACCGTAGGAAAAAACCAGATTTAAACTTAATGAATAAAATAGATAATCTGTTGGGTAACAGACTGATATTATAAAATAATGAAAACTAAATAAATAAGCTACATATATACCCATAGTTCACAATTTTTTTCTATAGAAAATTATACGAGAGGTTTCCCTACTTGTTTCAAACAATGGCAGTACGTTTGGATTAACTGTGTAGTCTTAAAGGAGATATAACTTATTTGGGTCCATAAATCTCCGCAAATACATTTATTCTAGAACATGGGAATCGATTTCATGACTTCTCTCCACTAGCCAGGAATGCCAGATGGAGGTGTATCCTGAAGTCGTTCCGTCGTCCCTCTACTAAAGCATGCTTCTTTTTTGAAAGGACTATGTAGGCAAGAATGGAGATTTGATCAAACATGTGGAACTGATTGATGCTGGCATTCAGCCCCGAATTCATTTAAATTATGATACCAAATACAGTAGAAAGGGCCCAAGACTTATGAATGGATACTTCCTGTCTGAGCGGCCCTCAATCCCAAGGGGCACATAAACCATAAGTCTTGCAACCACATAATCTACTCTTCCTTTTTTCTGTTCCCTTTTCTCTTTTGGAACCCATCAAATCCTCCTGACATAGCTATTCCTCCAGAGCCAGTTTTGGTGTAACATTTTTTAAAAACCACAGAATTATGCTGGGAAGTTAGCACCCATTCTGCGATAAAACTGTGAAACTGTTTCAAATTCAGAAAAACTGTGGTGGTATCTATCATCCAAAGCTTTGGAAGGAAAAAAATAATTCCAATTTCCCTTTCATGGAACTCATAAAAAAAAAAAAAAAAGGTGGACGACAGCCACCAACACTGTGTGAAGCAACAGCTCTGCCAAAACTGTGAATAATTAGCAGATTTGAAAATATAAGTAGCTTAAGCCAATCGCACATTTGGCAGAGGTGAAAGTTGACTGTGGCAACTTACTATTACAAGTGCACTCTTCTTCAAAAACATGATTTCCCACCTGTCCCTCGCTGACTGCAGAGGCAGTTCCCAGGCCCTGCTTCCACAGGCCACCACGATGCCTCCGAAACCCCAGTGGGGACAACAGGACATTGGTAACACTGTATACCCAGAGCATTTCAGACTGTTTTCTGAAAAATAACTTTTTATGATTTAAAATAAATTCGTTTCTTTTTCCAGGTCTATATCCTTTTTTCACTTAGAATAGATAATTAAAAGTACCTCAAGTTCACTTTTTATTGCATTATGATAGAGTGTTTTCAAGTTTACGTGGGAACTCTTTCAAACCAGGATGCAGTTCTCCCTCACACATGGGTAGTGACCGCGCAAAAGTTGGAGTGTGTACTTCAAAAATGAGTGCTGTCCCTCACTTAAATGTCCTCTTTAAAGAAAAAACTACTATACACTGACTCCTAATTAAGCACAAGAAAGCACAAAATGAAAAACTGACAGATTAATAGTTGTATGAATAATTGGCTAGCCACATTTTGCTGCTTTCAAGAAATTCTTTTAAATTAGTAGTTGCCTAGAAAACTTAGGTCATCAGTCCAGTTAACCTACCCATTTTATTCTTCTAAGTAAATGGTGCACACACTTTTGTGTAGAGTAATCCTAAAGTACCAGAATGATAGGGCTTTTAAAATTATTTTCCAGCCTTTTTTGTGCATGAAAAGCAGGCTTATTTCTTTCCTACACAGTATCATTCTCTTCTTCAACTATTTATATTTTCTTTGCTACTTTCATACGATTCCTTTCTTAATTTTTACTTCTTTAATTACATGCAGACATAGTTTTTCTTAGTTACTGCTTAAACAAGCTATATTTAGAAATAAACACTCTTTTCTAAATATGAAAGTTTCACCTTTGATAGTACATATCTGTTCTTTTCTATATTTATGTGATGATGGTAACAAATGATTTTTCAAAAATGTCTCAGAACATGAGAATTTATTTTTAAAATAATTCATAGACAAGGCTTATAACTGGTATAAAAATAATTCTGCTGCTTAGATGCAAAGAAATCATTTTGGAAGTTTAATAGCAAGGGAATATTTCCTACTTACAGTTGCTGTTTGAATAATGGCAGTCTAGATGGATATTAGTTAAGTCTCTAGAATACGGCAAGGTCACTATGAATTCTAGAGAGCCTTAGGTCCGTCCACAGTCACTTAAGTTAAAAAAAGTCCCAGTTAGTTGTCCCATTTGAGGAGTCAAGACACAATGAGTATTCAAAAAAACATCCAAATCAGATAAGTAAAATACTGGGATCTGGTGGTCCTATCTACCTCTGTTTTGCCTGGAAAGTAATACTAATCTCATCTGACTTAGGAAAGAATTAAATAATGATTTAGTAGAAGCTGACTTTTATAGAACTCAAAAAAAAATTGCTGTCAGAGTACCTGTGGCTATGATGGAATGAGGCCAAAATACTTGAAGGGCTTCTTTTGCCCTGGGCTTCAGAGAGATTCTACCAGAAAGTTAGAAATAAAACAGAACTCCAGCTGCATTACCAACACAGTCACTCCATGCACCCTGGGTTAAGGTGGTTCTCTTTGCCTGTCCCTGGCCGACACAGCTCAGGCCTAGGTTTGCACCCAATGGCGATTTCCATTATTATCTGGGCCTAGGGCCTCTGTATGAAGTCTGCATGTACTGACTTTTAAGCAACTATCAGTTACAGAAATATGTTGTTATGTGATGATTTTTACCCTTCATGTTGCATGATTTCATTCAATTATTCATTTGGCAACAACACAGATTATAATAACATAAATCCCATGTTTATGGAGAGCCTACCATGTGCCAGCCTATTTTACATTCAAGAGATATACAATGTGATTAATAATGGCATTGTAGAAGCTTCTATAAATTAAATATTTAATGGGGATTTTTAAAAAATCTGCTATTGACTATTTATTTTGAAACAGCCAAATTCTCCCCATCCTCAAACTACATCAACACTTTCAGTCCTGAGGGTCTTATGGGCGAGCTGCAATTTCAAAGAACTAAATAACAAACTAGGTGTTAATGAAACTCAGGATTGCTGAAAGTCCATACTTTACAAGCAGGGAGCAATCGAGAAACGGAAGGATTAAACGCCATCTTCCTGTTGGAAAGTAATACTCTGAGTGTGAGCTGAAGTCACTGGCTCATCATCCATACCTCTCAGTACCATGTTTTTTAAATTGCAAGTTGCATAGTCCATATTTCATGGCGACTCGCTGGTAACAATCCCATACCCTTGGGACAGGCTAGTTATAGAGGAGAAATGTGTTCATGGAGAGAGAGACAGAAGAAGAAAAGAGGTTTCAGTTTTTGTGTATTTCTTCTCCTGCTGGCAATAATACATTCATACGCTCACTGTGCAAATTAATTAAATGCAGTCTTTTAACAATGTGTTAGTTTATTTTGAATAATTCCACAATTCTCTGGGATAAAACTGAAAATTGTGCTGCAAACAAGTCCCCTAGACAGGGTTCAGAGAATTTTAAAAAGAAGAAACAAAAAAAAAAAAAAGGAAAAGAAAAACCACCATCTATACAAACCAATTTCAAAACATCACAGAATGAAATAATATTAATTAAACTTTCAGAAAAGTAATTATAATAATTTAATGACAAAGTTCTATTCAGAATTTCCATCTTTGCACTATGAAGAAAGAGTACTACGTGTAACAGCTTTTGCAATACAGTGACACACAGATTTTAAAAATACAGCCACAATTCAAACTAATACTCAGATTAGAAGTGAATTCAATAGTATATAATTGTTAACAGCCATTGTTATAATAGCAATGCAACTTCAGGATAAAAATCTAAAGTAAATTTTTATAGAAAATTACTATTTTCCTAAGAGTAAAAGAGTTCTATTCCCTTCTGTCAACAAGGTCAAATGCACATTGTCCCAAAGGCTGCAGTCACACGGACTCAATACCTCCGAATTAGAAAGCGTTTTCAAAGTCAGCCTGAACTGTCAAGTCTTCTCCCTCAGTCCAATGAAAGAATCTTGTTATGCTGGTGTTCACAGTTCTGACCGTAACAGGCAAGTTCTGGTCTTTGCATTATCAGTAGCAATACCCAGGAAGCAGTTGAACTAACCAACCTGTTCAACTGCCTCAGCTCTCACTCCTTGCCTGGATCTGCATGGACTCTCCCAAGTCTCCGGCCCATGGACAGTTCCGTGCAAGCTCCCCTTGTACGAACACTGCAGATATTTTCTCATTTTACTGATTAAAATGCTAAAACACCAGGAAGTTAGGGAACTCACCCAAAAAACACAGAATTTATAAATAGTACCGCAAAATTTCTGGTGTTTTGACTTCAAATTAATATATCCTCTTGCAAAGTGCAAGTAAAAAAAGGAGCTTTCTTAGAAGTGTCCTCATTTTTTATACTCACATGAATGGAGGAAAAAATGGAACCCACTGCTGACTCTCCCCCAGAGACATTAAAACACTTAAGTAACACCCTCTACTAAAAATAATTTGTATTTATGTCATGTAACATACTGCTATTTATGTTTATCAGTATATAAGTATTAATGTCACATAGACATTTATGTATGGAAGATAGTGATTTCAAAGAAATAAAACCGTTTTCAAAATGTTTTAATTCATTTGAGGACTTAAACAAAAATAGTCATAAGCTCTTTTTAGCTAATCTGTAATCTATTCCACTGACTCATTTTCAATGATGTTATAAGTAAAATAATTTCAATGTCAATTATTACATGATCAGGAAATAAAAATTAAAAAACAGCCAGTGATATAAGAGAACAGACATGCTTTATGCATCTTAACTGTATTGAAATCCATAATATAAGTCAGTTCGCTCTCTCAATTTACAGACAGAACAGTTAATTAATCACTCAACTGCTAACAAATGTTGCTCAGGCTTCACTTGGCAATTATGTGGTCACTCAGAGAATCAAAGGCAATTAAGTAGCTAATCAATGAGCTCTCCTCTTCAATGGATGATAAAGACTGCAAGGTTTTATCTCTTGTTCTTCTAAATAAACTAAAGAAAACATACTTTTTTTTTAATCAGCATATTAGGCTGAGAAGACTTGAAACTCCAGTATCATTTTCAACTTTTTAATATAGATTAAATTCAATGCACTAATGTTTATATCTACAACATAGCAAAGTATCAAGTATTAGAAACTAGATTTAGGGGAGAAAAATCACTTCACTGAATAAGATAACTAAAGAGGACCAATAGTTAAGCAATTATTCAGCTGACTGAAAACAGCAATGAAGTGAAGTTGTCCAGCTCTCTGTTTTCCTAATCTACAAATTATTTTAAATCCTTTGTAAAAATATTTCAATGGGATTTCAAACAATGATTTTCAAACACTCAGGTAGAAGAACATTTCTGCTGGCTACTGATAGCTTTATGAACTCCTGAGTTAAACCACTTCTGTGGATCACAGGGTGCTTTATAGTTCCCCAAAAGAAAGTGAATCTGTTTGAAATATGAGTATTTAGAAAGTTCGCCTCTCTTGTGGAATGTAGTCATAGAAGAGAGCAGACTGGAGTGCCAGGGATTTCTATACGAGGCAGGCATTGAAAAGTAAAAGAAAGAAGTGTATGTTCTTATATTATACAGTCACACTAATAAAAGCAATAAAACACATCCAGAGGATGCCTGACACAAACAATTTCCTAAGCCTGCTATCGATCCCCAGCTCCTGTTCAAGTGAGGTTGCTTTGCTGTAACCCCTTCCCTTGTGCATTTACTATCCATACCCTCTTCTAAGCCTTGTGCTAAACATTGGAACAGCTTAGAAGTTCATCTTATGCAATAATACAACAATTTATTGTAACTTATGCCCCACTGTAAAGTTCATATGCAGTCAGAATTAATGCAAGTGCATGAGGAAAGCAGACATAATGAAGCGACATCCCTGAGTGATGGGAGAATTGGACTTGGAGTTGGAATGCCAGGAGAGCCTTTGGTCTCCCTCTCAGGACTAGTCTTAGGGTGAACATAGATAGTGTTTAATCGTAAAAGTGTCTCATTAATGACACAAGAATACTCAAATATTAGAAATCATAAACCAAGGAGATTATGATTTATAAACCAACACTTTGTTTTCTTGATCCAGTACTTAACAAGCCATCAGACTCATGACTTATGTCAATTTAGAATTACATCATCTTCAGTCGAGAATTTTCTCCCACACTATAATGTCAACACTACTTTAATTTAACCTTACTGTACATTGTAAAGCATTAATGTAAAGAGGAAACGCCTATGCTCTCATTTCAGCCTAATTCCTTGTATTAACATATATTTAAATAAACTGAATATATTCTAAAACCTCTGTGTATCATGCAAGAAGCTCAAGTTGACCTTCTGGATTTTCCATTTGCATCACCTAACATTCGTTGCATGATAAGTATTTTTCATCCTTTACACCCTCATTTCGACAGTTTCAATTGTTTTTGTTTTTGCTGTGAAACAGCTATAAAAACAAAACTGAAAACACTCAGTTGCATTATGTGTGTTGCATTCTGCAGTATCTCACCAATATGGAAACTTTACATTATTCCTGATAAAGGTACTAAATCATTTTTTGCTTGAAAGTTCAATCATTCATCATCAAATATTTATGGGAGTCTATTATATGAGAGGTGCCATACTAGAAGCTGGTCATACAAAGATTAAGACAAATATATATTCTTTTGGTTTCTGGTATAAAATTATCAGTAGGCTCAGGATGATTTTAGGTGACTTCAAGAACAAAAGAAGAAAGGTTGCTGATGATATGTCCTTAACATTTGACATCAACATAGAGAAAGAGGCATTTGTAATCTGCAAAATAACCATTTTTATAATTTCTGGGTGGGAGGCATTATACTGAAGAGGATGGGACAGACTTTGTTCCTTTTGGAAAGGAATAGATTCTCCACTGTCTGAAGATGTAGCTTTCTTTACTTGATGCACAAGAAGCTGTAGTTTAAGAAGTATTGAGGGCAATGAATGTATAACTCCAAAACAATCCATAGAAACTTTGGGATTATGTCAGATATCGCAAATAGCTATAGAGGTTTTAGTATCTTCAGGATACAAATACAACAGGTAACTTTAAAACAAACACAGTATGCACACTAGTTAAAAATTGTACCGCTTTTCCTGGTATATCATAAGTGTCTCTGCTTGACCTGAGTCTTCCAAAACAAATAAAGAAAATCTATTTTGAATTTTTTTAGCTTTTGTAAACAATCTGGGCCACCAGTAGATGCTTTAAAAATACCTTTTGGATGAAACTGCATGTTTATTTTTTTCTTTCTTTGTTATTGAATTTATTGGAGTGACAGTTAATTAAATATGTTTCAAGTGTAGAGTCTACAATGCATATCTCTATATTGTACTGTGTGTCCATCACCCCAAGTCAGGTCTCCTCACATCGCCTTTCCTCTCCCTGTATCTTCCTCTGTCCACCCAACCCCGTTTCCCTCTGGTACCACCGTACCGTTATCTGAGTCTATGAGTGAGACTGCATGTTTAGATTTCTCACTGAAGCCATAAAATTATACAGATGATAAAAAAAGGGTAACTTATATCTCAACTCCCAACATTGCATTGACTTCAGGTTTTTCTCCATTGAAAAATTTAGTGGAGAAGTTGATTAGCTCTACTTAGTGAGTCAATATAATAAGTATATCTGAAAAATCCTATTTCCATTTTCTTACCAAGAAGTGTGTTTGCCAAAACTTGTGTCTTGCTGTTTTGTCTTTCCTTTAGAGTCATAACCCTGATGTGAATTTAAACATGAAGTAAAATAAAACTAAGAGATAATAATCCAATATAATACATATAAAGGAAACTGTGGTGAAATTTGAATGTTTAATAAATTATCTCATAATAATTTTATGTTCCATATTTTTACATATATGAGAGGATGCTATAAATATGTAGTGAAAACACATGAACATATCAATATAACATTATTTTATATTTATGTGTTTTTTTGCAATTAAACTTCAATCATGCCAAGAGTGTTACCTCACATATTAATTCACAATTTACTAAAGGCATTTTTCAATAAATATTTTAGTGCACTTGCAAAGCATGCAGTGAATTTTAGACTATGAAAAAAAATCATTTTAAATAAAATCAAATGTCACATGTAATATGGTGATAAATCACATTATTCATGCTTATTTATTTTAAGGAATAAATAAGCATTTGTCTTCTCTACTAAAATTTATAATAACCTATACTTGAAATGGTACAGCATCAATAATTCAGAGACTTAATTTTCAGAATTAATTCAAGCATGGATTTCAGTTGACTATTCTGAATGACAGAAATCTCAACTTCCCATTTATCAGAAGGTTGTAAGCTGCTCCACCGGTAGTGGTATTAGTTGGAATAAATATTCACATCTGCCTTTATGTTTCTACTTAAGGCAACATATTTCATCCACATTCAAACCCAGCTCTGCCACTCACCAGCTGGGTGACTGAGCAAGTCACTGAACATCTCTGTTCCTCAGTTTCTTCTGATAATGTTTGTATGCACCTCATAGGGTTGACATGACATATTAGTACATTCCTCCGGATATTAGTAATATATATCACAAAGGTGTTATGAGGCTTACATAAGTTAGCATTTGAGAAGTTCTTAGAAAAAGGCCTGACAGAAAGAAGCTCTAAAATAAAAATCTTTAAGTGGGCCCTAATTTAATACCACTTATATAGGACCAAAATCTGAGTCTGCATAATGAGGAATATAGACATAAGGAGGTCAAGACTTATGTAAGCCTAGATACTTCTTTGAAATCCACGTGACAATAAAACTAATGATGATTATGACTTTCAGAGGATGCCCTTGACATTTCTTGGGTGAAGAGAAATCATATATACTATCCAAGAGACCATGTTCAGTGATAAAAATTTTGTTCACAAGTGTTTTGCTTAACACATAACCACATATTCTCATCAACTAAGCTGTTCAGAAATAAAATAAAAATACCCTAATACTCACTACTCTGAGAAAAAAAATCACAGAAATTCTCTCTCCTTTTCTATCTTTTAATATGTTACAATGAAAAAAATGTTATTTCCCATAAAACAATAATGACTTAAAATCCCTCGTGAAAACAACAGAACACATGGTTTGTGTTTGCCTGCATTCTGAGCAAAGCAACCCTCCCGCGGCCGCACCGCTCTGGTCTCTCCCCAGGTTCGTCTGCGAAATATATTGGTCGGCCTCAACTAGAAAAAACATAAAACATAATCTTGACTGTTGTTTCATTCCCTTTATAAGACTAATAATTCAGTTGTCTTATACCCAGAAACATAGCCTTTATGACATGTTCTGTTTCGTCCTGACATTTTTATACCATTTTTCTTTAAGTGTCACATATTTTGAATGGCTTTACTGTAAGAGTTACCGCTCAGGAGGCCCCGCTCCCCCCATGGAATCCAGGGAAGTTGGATGAGTGTGCGAGTGGTATTGAGAACACATGGACACTGGGTAGGGGTTGGGGTTTTCTCATTGGTCTGAGATATTCAAACACCTAATCTATTTCCATTTAAAAGTAAAATAAAAAGAGGAGTTTTTCATCATGTTTTAATGTTACTCTCCTTAGAACTGAAGTCATTCAAGACCAGGACTACTTGATATAAAATGAAAATATTTTTCTCAAGTTTAAAGAAGCACATATTATGTCTTCTTTTTTCATGAAAATCACGGGCACTTTTATTAAACATGCCTTTCCAACTTTGCATCTGGAGCACAGAATTAATTTTTATCATATTAGAAAGTATATTAGAGAACTGGGAAAAGGCGGTGAGTCCAAGCACTCGAAGTGACTTAAAGCTGTTCTCCTGTCCAGTGTCCAGGGCTCAGTGAGAGAGAGTGAATGACGAAAGTGATCTAACAAAACTCTCCAGCCTTTTAAAGTTACATATACCTATCAGCCATTCATGGAACTATTAATCAAATCCTTGCACTATAATACCCATGAATAATTTAAGCTATAATTAATCCCACTATAAACAGTTCATGAATAGGCATGAGTACAGACGGATCACCCCGATCTTTGTGTACTCTCTGTTTCCTCTGTCAGGAAGAAAACAAAAAAACTTTTTAACTACGTGACAAGTTTAAAGCCTTGTCTTGTGTCCCCAAATGTCAGAGATCAGACACTTTTTCTTTTCTTCTGTCAGTCTCTCCCTACAGTAGTGTTAGTAAGTTCACTGGAAATGGCTGCTATGATTTGTGTCACATGGGTCACCATCTCCAGGAATCAGTAATTTAAAGGGAAGCAAGGTTTGGGCTCTGGTATTTAAAACTTTGACTGAAACAAATATATTGTTTCAGAAATAGTCACATGTTTAGCAACTTTTCCAGGAACAACAACACTAAACAAACCCCAAAACAAAACCAACACAGTTCTGAGAATTATATTAAAGACTAGCCCATCCTAACTTTGAAAAAGGAAGTTTCTCACCACAAACCAAGTACATTCCCCTAAGTGTGCACTCTCTCATAAATTATAGAGATATTCTCTACCGTGTACCACTAGCCACCACAAGCTCACAGAGAGAGAAGGGGGAAAAGGAGATGAAGAAAAGAAAAATCTGACTGGCTGCATTGTAAGAATTTAGTTTTCCAGGGACGCTGCTCAGAGGGCATCAAGCCCACTGAGCTGAGGTGAAGACTGGTTTGCTGCCTTGCTTTGTGTGCCCCTAGAGTTGGATACAAAGGGTAGACTTGCTGTGATCCCATGCTCAGATCAGCGGCAAAGAGGCCTCAGGGGACAAGCACTGTTGTCAACCAATGGGAGCCTTATCCTTGGATCAATAGTAGCACGCTGGGACCAGATGAGCTTATTAGTCTGCTTGCAGCAAACCAGAGGGGGGCTGTACTTAGCCCTACTCCCATCAGCCACGCCACTTTCTCCTGTCTGAGCCTGTGGATCACAAACAAGGGCTCTAATGTGTCCTGTGCCTCTGTCTAACCTGCGGACATTAGGCTGTTACAGAGTTGCAGCAGCAAGGGAGGCTGCAACCAGGAGGCCAGGCTGAATGAAGATGCAAGTGCGTCCACCCCGAGCGAGCATACATTTGGGCCTGAGTGGACTGAACCAAAGAAAAGTCCAGAAACCCATCACACTCTACATGGGGGACTGGATACATGATCGAGGTGCCAGCCATTATGGAAAAACGTTGGATTGCTGCCTTAAAACAGTCAAAAACACATCATTGCACGGTTGAACATAATAAAGTAAAAACAAAGTGGAAAGTACTTTATTTTGAAGTGGGGAAGGCCTTTTTAAGAATAATACAAAATTCTCTCTAAAGGTCTGAATTTCTCTCCCAAACCAGCAGCTGGGTCGGTCTTCCTAGCACGGGCTGACTTTTTAGGACTATCTCATCTCCAAATGCCGTCTGTCCCGTCTTGCTACTCTCTCCAGACCACACGGAAAGACATCTTAGGATACAATGGCAGTACTTTCTGAACACCCTTCTAAAAAGAACTTGGCCACATAATACAAAAGTTTAAGTCACCCTGTAGAAGTCCTAAAACAGTTTTACCTGAAGTAACTGCCAAGTAACACCGCGATATTGGACACCATTCATAAACACTTCTTTTGCCAAAGAGATCATAACATTTTGCTAAACATTCTATAAAAATTATAAAAACAAATAATTTTTAAAAGTTTTCACTGGAAGCTTTTCCAAACCATGCGCCCTGAGAATTATACTGATACCACTACAAAGAAAATAAGAAGGTCCCTTCGTGTGAAATGTTTGAGAATGGAAACGTTAGGTGCATTTCTAGGACTGCAGTTAAAGTTACTATCAACTGCAACCTCTGATAGGAGAAATAGAACCTGTGAGCACCGGTGGTCTTTCCTGTTGAAGGACTGAATTTGATCCTATGCAAATCCAAGAAAAAACTGTTTGCTGCTGTCATGTGTCATTTGTTATATGAAAGACATAGCCATTCAAGCAGAAATCCCCACTATATGTAGATGAACTGGGGAGCCGTGGCACCCTGTGTAGTAAGTATGTGGTTCAAAAACCAATTGCGTGTACTCTAGAATTCCACCCAAGGAGTAACTGGGAAAAGGCAAACGCAACAAGTCTTTATTTACAAGTTAAATGATCAGCATTTTCAATAACCACTTGGGAAGAGCTGATGAGGTCCTAACGGTGAGCTGATTTGAGCAACAAATAATATACAAAACGCCATTCCTAGTCTTTATTAATGTAAGAATCTGAATTTCATCCCTGGAATAAAGAGTATGAAAGATATCCTTTAGTTTTTATTTGAAGACATTAGCTAGTAAATTTAAATAAAAAATTATCACTCCAGGAAAATGGCTCAACATAAAATGAAAAGTATGTTATAAAACTTCCTAGTACTATCTACATTTTGAAAAAGAAAAAATCGTGCACAAATAGCTAGTACTTGCCACACCCCTAACACCATTCTAAACTCTTTAAAATTGTGTTGTACACCCGATGAAAGGCAATGTCTTATAATACACATCTAATGGGTTTGTTGTGAGAATTTAAAAGAGTTGTGTAAAAAATATCTGACATTGGAGACATCCAATAAATACCAGTTCCTAGTATCTTCTTTAATTCTCACAACAAACACCTGAGGCTTAGAGCTGTGAAATAACTTGCCTAAAGTAACATGTCTTCCTCTGGAGCCTATGCTTGTAACTGCACTCTCCCTGAATATAAATAAACAGTGTATTCTCTCATTTTCTCATGTATTTCTCAGTGTATTTCTCATTCTCTCAGTGTATTCTCATTCTCTCTCTCCCCAACCTTCCAGTCTACATAAAAAGAACAGTTTGTATATGAATGACTCAAATTTATATATTGCATATATAAATAAAGGAATAAAATACATGCTGAGTGGTAGAATTATATATTTTTATACCTTCATTGTCCATATTTTCTATAAATTACAGGTATTCCCTTAACAGTCATCTTTATGATGAAGATCCTCAAAAATTTAAATCATGAAAGTTTAAGACATTTAAGTGCCTAATTATTTACCACCAATATCAGCAAAGATTCTTTTTGAGTAGCAGCAATTGTTACAACATATTATTTCTTTCAGTGCTAAGAGGTGCCTTAATAGATTGCCTCCCTCCTAAAGTTCCTAATTCATCCAGGGTGAACAGCAGAACAAGTCACTGAATGTTATTTGGAAACACCCACAGGATGCAGAGGACAGATGGGTTGGCCCCTGCCCTGGAGGAAGGGTGATCGTATTCTGTAGATGTGAGATGAATTTCACTGTGCTGTTCTAAAGTTCTTCCTTTAGACACTGGTTTACTTGTTATTTGGAGGCTTGAGGAAAAAACTAATTAAGCAGCTACACATTATCACATGTCAACCATGCTTTACCATGTATATTTGCTAAGGGGCAGAATTCTCAGGTGCTGCTGAAAGTGACACCTGGCTGTGGGAGCCGGCGCAGCTCCATGGTGGCTCTCTGGGAGAGCTGAGCTTCGGAAGGGGCTTGGCTTTAGGGGGAAAGAATGAAGTACATTTTTCAGGAACACATGCTCAAAATGACAAGGACGTGGGAGGGGAAATGGCAGGAGCAGGTTCCTTCAAATGGCCCAGAAGGAGCAAGTGGGGCCAAAGGGGAGCAGGAGCAGGCTGAGGTCAGACCTTGCAACTGAGCTGGAGGAGTTGCATCCACCTGCCTCACTGCTTGAAGGAGGTACACTGATCATTTCCTTTCTCTCCTTTTCTTTTTAGAGATACTAAGTAGAAAGAAAGATGGCCTCACTCTTATAATCACATGATAAGTCCCAGCTAATGGTGCAGTGTGTTTTCACATGCAGGCCGGAGTGTGAAGACACAGCTGTTGATCCTTAAATTTCATTCTGGCAACATGCTTGTGGGTGGTGATGGGCTGTCTGCTCCAAGTCAGAAAACACAACCTCCCAGACGGCTAACAGCAAGCTCCTTGCTGTTGGCCCCTGCCTGCAACTCCTCCTCGCAGCCACTATCTAGCAAGAGCCCCCTGTACCCAGAGCCTTTTGTTTGTTGGAAAGTAACGAACAAAAAAACCTTGGTCTGTAGTCCAGTTCAACAAGCACACCCTGATGGCCAGCTTCTGAGCAAGGTGGGGACAAGACTGGCTTTCTCTAGAATACAGGAGGCAAGAAGATAAAGCACTTTTAAAAGTAAGAGTATTCAGCCCAAAGAGGATTTGAACTCATCTAGGCTCTGGTGCACTGGCAGCTTTTCTGTTCGTTTATAGAGGGGAAGAGGTACAGACGGATATTTTAAACAAATACTGAGTATGGGTAACTAGGAAAGTAAGAACCAGCTGGCTATAAGGGATTATTTTTTAGAATGTAAAAAGAGAACTTAAAAAGCATGGTATCTTTTTAATCCCTTTTCCCCATGTCACCAACTTTAAAAGAAAATTAAATAAGTATACATCCAGGTTGCCTTTCTAAAAGACAGAAGGTGGGACTATCTCTGGATGTTCAACTAAGGATCAGGAGTGCCCCTACCGACTCCCCATTCCAGCTACGGGGAGAAAATAATTTAATTGGAAGCTACAAAGAGAAAAAAAGTGTATTTACTGTTTTAAAGAATATTCACTGTTTTAAAATATTTTATGAAGGAATATTACCTAGTTGGTAAAGATAGAGAGTAGAAATTAAAAAGAAGTAGCAATAAATGTACCTCCTTTGAAAAAATTAATACTAACATTGTTTCTTAAATCTCCATACACTAGTCTACTGTCAAATTAGATAACATGGATTTATATTATTAATCAAGAAAGAATTCCATATCAGGAGGCCCATATTTCAATGCAGAAAGGATTACATTATTTTTCAAGGAAAGCACATTACTCTTTGAAAAACAGAGAAGTTGACCTTGGCAAACAGTTAGTGAAATTGTTCTCGACTTGATTTCCCTTATAGGCAGTGTGAGGGAGAGCACATATTTAGTACTGCTTTGTGGCATTGTTTCAAAAGAACTCTCATTATTGTAGCCAGAAAGAAGTAGAGAACATCTAGAAAATGGTTCACAGTACAGCGTTGGGAAGTGACTGAATTCTGGTTTCCACCTTTTATGTTAGGTAGTAAAAAAATCTTTTAGAAGGAAAATCATCTAGATTTTGGTAGTAAACAGGTATGGACTTAATGTATATTTATCTTTTTCCCTTGATGGATCATAGTCATTTTTCCCATAATTAAAAACAAATAAAAATAAGCATTCATCCTTTAATAAAATTCTAAAATTGTGTAACTATTGTCCATTGTATTAGTTTGCTATATTACCTTATAATTCAGCTTTTTTTTTCAAGTGGTGTTATGACCCTTTTTATAACAATTTATAATAGATTGTTTACAATATTTTTTGGACTGTAAGATGCACCTTCCCCCCTAAATTTGGGAGGAAAAGGGGGGGCGCGTCTTGTAGTCCGAATGTAGCTTACTTGGCTGTTTACATTTACATTGGTGAAATATTACATTATTTATGTTATTAAATATTTTACCACATTTTTTGCTTCAAAATTTTTTTCCTATTTTCCTCCTCTAAAACCTAGGTGCAGCTTATAGTCTGAAAATACGGTAATTTTGTCAAGGCAAAGCTTGGTATCTCCACGTGTCTGTGTCTTTGCCTGTAGATTACTCAAATCTGTCTCATCACAGGTACATATCCCAACTTTTCCCTTCGTTCTCATCCTTCTGACTCCAGATCTCACTACTGTTCTTCGTATTATCACTTTACATGATAACAATAACGTCATAATAGCAACAGGAAATATTTGCTGGGTGCCAGTAATGTTTCTGAAGCAATCTTTGCATGGTAAATCATTCAACTCTCTCAGCATCATCATAAATTAGAGAATGCCATTGTTTAGGCCACAAATGAGGAAACCAGGACTCAGAGGGATTGCCTACAACTTGTCAGTATCACAAAGCTCTTTACGGGTAGATAAAAAGGCCATTTATTTCTGATGCAGAAGGCTGACCAATTCCCTATGAAGGCAGCCTGCACCTTGCTGTTTAGTGACCTTCACTTTTTCGACTACAGATGAGAAATTAAGCCAGTCCTGGAGAACAACTCTGCTGTTGGGGGAAAAACTAATTGAAAAAAACGTAATGAAATTTTTCATGCTGAATGTCCTTCCCTTTTGTCACTCTCCACTCAAAATCTACCGTAAAGCTCCAGCTTTTTCTATTTACTGAGAAAAAAAAAATGAGTCAGCAAGGATTACGGGAGATTACCAAGAGATTGTACAGTAAAAATGACAATGACAAAATTGGCGATGAAAACAATTTTTTCCAAACCTGCAAACAAAATCTGTTTGACTGTGTGTGTGCACATGCACTCACCCAATTGTGTTCCTAAATGACTGGATCAAGGTATTATGAATGATAATGCTCCAGCTTCTAAATGATCAATATGGAAAATCAATATGGCAACCAAAGCAATTGATGCTGATTGTTTTGAGAAAAGGAATTTGATTTTCAAAAAAATTGATGAATAGCAATGCCATGGACAAGTTCACCGCTGTGCACAGAGATCCGGCCTTGTGTCTCTAAAGATAATGTGCAGTAAAGGTTTAGTAATTACCTGGCATTTCCTCTCTTTGATAGTCTCCATCTTCTGTAATTTCCTCTACCACAATTTTTAAATAAAATTTTTAAAATGTTTATTCGGTCAAAAAAATCCCCTATTTTCCCCTACCCCATAGTCCCTTGCTACTAGCAAAATTCCCACCTGGCCTTTGAGATTCTTAACAAGTTTCATAGAACGTGGCCACCCGATCTGATAAGAGGACAACAAGCCCTTGAATAAGGCCAGTTCATTTGCTTTGGCTCCTTGCACCATTTAACACATTCCTACATAAAGCAAGCCAGACGACAAGAAGATCTGGAATGACGCCCTCTTGGCCATCACCATAGAGGAGGAAGGCAGGGCCGGACGGAGCAAAGCGCTCCTGTCCTCCGCTCCAGCCGGAGGAGCCCGAAGAGGACGAGCAAATTAGAATCACCTTTCCATCACCCTTCTCAGCTCTTCTCTTGTTCTCACTCATATTTTTATAATTTTATTAATTTACTTTTATTCTAATTTTACACATTAAAAACCTTGTTTTGAGGAACGTTTAATCTTCCTAATCGAAGCCCCGCGAGAAGAAGCCCCCCACTGCAGCACGTTTGGAATCTCCATTACGCCACGGACCCCGCGTAATCCCTGTTTAACAGAACCAAGGGTTTTCTTTTTCCATTAAAGCCCAAACCTAAAAGTGAAGTAGCAAGAAGCTAAAAATACAGAAACAATAGCCATTACCCTCAGGTGCCACTTCCTCCTTCTGGTCCATTCAGTCTCCTCTCCCGACCTCCTTTTCTCCTCTTCCTCTGTCTCAACTCACCTCACTGCAGATCCCTTCTCTGGGCTCCCTTAAATACTTGTTTTGTACTACTGCTCATCAAGCACCTTGCTAGAAGTGGGCAACTTGGGATGGATACAACATGTATGTCCAGCCTTAGGAATTCAAGTCAAGGAGGTAAGACAAATAGCTACAAAGCAGCACTGCAAGGGGGGGTGGGGGGGCATGAGTTGAAAAGGAGGAAGTCCTAATTCCCCAGAGGTTGGGGAAGCCTTCCTGGGGGAACTCCTTAAAAGGAGACTGAAGGAGTGATACAGAGAGAAGATGTCCAAAGAAGTGAGCTTTTAGAGCAACGATCAACAAGAGGAAAAACAGGGTGATTACTCAAGAGAGCACAAAATTTTAGAAATACAGAAAATGTAATGGGTAAAGACATACAAGGTGAATTTGGAGGCAGCATGAAATGAGGGAGGAAGGAGGCAGCTTCTACTTACAGCCTTTCTATCAGCGACCGTTGCCAGCGTGGCTCTTTTGGATGATGAGTATTACCTGCTCTAAGCAGACAGCTTGGAAGGGGTATGGCAGATGGGTCATATTCTCCATTTAAAAAAGAAATGGAAGAACAGGTGGTGTTGTTTTATACTTGCTCCCCACTGGCAGAGGTTGAAACAACCATAAAATCCCAAACCTTTACTCTTTGCTAGTGACATCAGGCCACCTGTATACCTTTTTGTTACCTCAACAGTTACACAATCTGTGAGGATTATTTGCAAAAGGCAAAGAGTGTGTGTGTGTGGATGTGCGTACGACAGAGAGAGAGGAAAAGAGAGTGAGACCAAGAGAGGAAACATTTATAGACCTGTCATCAAGCTTTAAGTTCTACTGAAAGTTTTTTCTTCGTAACATAAAGTTTTCTAAATGATTTAATACTTTTAACAAGAAAATAAAACCATATGAGTCCTTCATAGAAAAGGAAAAAGAAGCGTATGAATTATTCTGTATTTTTTTTTCTTTTTGCCTGAGTAAAAATAAGTTTGCAAAAACTACCCAGAAAAGGCATTTTTTAGCATTAAAATGCATATTTTTAGGGATATTGATTACAGGGCACTAGCTACTGAAATCCTATAGATTCCTCACTGGAACTACTCACAAATTAAGGATTAAGAATGTGAGATTCTCAAAGCAACATTGCAACTACCAGTGCTGGGTATGGGGTGTGAGCCCGGCTAGGGCAGGGGCTCTGCTCGCTACTTATGAGGTAAATATCACAAATGCTATAGGTCATGTGCTAATAACTGCTTGTTTTTGTTTCTAATCTAGCAATACAATTTGCACGTTTATTTTGTTCGAAAGATTGAACGTTGGCCAGACTGTTCTACCTAATGATGGGATTACCTGACTAAGGATACAGATTTTTACAGAGAGGGTAGCTTTAGACTTAATCCCAACTCTTAAGAGTATTCCAGTTTTGGGTTTCTGAAAATCATCACTGTAAATCACACAAATGGAAATGTCTATAGACATAGTTAAGTAAAGAGAAACATTCTTCATTCCCTTTGCTTTGGTGATATATATACACGAGCTATGTCGTCCATTCCGTGAGGATAGTGTTGTGCTAAATGTACTGTTAAGAGAATGCAAGACATTGGAAATGACCTGGGTTTAAATTCCTTTGACTAATTCGACTGGGATTGCTGTAGTGCTGGGACCGGGAGGAGGCTGAAAGCAAGACCAGAAAGGAGACAGATACTAGTGCCGGTTGTAATTACTACGTTCCCCATGGTCTAAAATGCTAAAAATGAATGTTTCCTCTATTACAGGGATATAAACCTTTCTCAGTGCAAAGCTATTAGCATATGTAATGCACACGTCCAGAAATCATGCTGCCTTTGTCATTCTTCTGAGAACTTTAGAGACCTCGGTTATTGTATAGTCCTGAATGATAGCCAAAGCATAATCTGTAGACCTGTAGTTTTTCAGCATATTTTTAAAAAATCAGTGTAAGAAATTTTACTCATTTCATGGTTCAGCCTTTTCCAACAAATTAAAATGTGTGTACTGTCTTAACTCTGGAAAAAAAATTCTATACAATTTACAAAAGAGAAGACACATTAATATACTTCATCAACTGCCAGCAGTTCTATCAAGATAATTTAACCAGTAATTCTAGAAATTTATTAATGTAATATTTCTTTAAAAGTGAATAAAAAAGCTTCTCAGAAGTCAAAACACATATAAAGTCTTGGTCTGCTTATAGCATTCTAGGGCATGTAAAGTCACAAGAAAATGAATAACATTAATTTGAACCTTTTGTACACATACATTTTCTCCTGCACTTTGAGGACAGAAATTGTACCTTAACTTATTTTACATTTCTTTTCCTCTGATTTCAGTTCTTTCAACACAAAGGCAGAATAAAACAAGAAATGTTATTTCCCTTATTCAGTTTTAGTTTAATTTATGTCAATTTAGCATATTTTAAATAGTCTGTATAGTTTTTAAAAATAAAAGGACCATTCTAATGCTAATTTGGATCAATCTTCCAAACATATGATTCCAGGGTTCCAAAAGGAGCCCTCTTGAGGGGGCCTTTTAAAAGTGAACAAAAAAGCACCCTGAGGCTGCCCAATTCACATTTAACCTACTTACATGAAAAAGAACTGCTTTGGTTAAGACTAAACTTCCCCAAGCTCAGGTTAAAGCTAAACAGGGCCGGGTATTTGTGAGGAAATGAGACAGCAAATAGTAACTCCTTTCATACTAGTAAAAGAATACTGTATTTATTTAAAACAGTTGGCAGAAATTCTCATTTTAATTAAATTACATTTACTGAAATAACATTTTCATAATTAAAAAAAAAATAACCCGTTTCTCCCAAAGAGCTAGCAAAAAATAATCACAGTAACTTACAATGGGCAAAGGAGTAATGTGATTGTTAGAATAAATGTGGCTCATTTGGATTGCAATTGTGCATTGGTTTGGTATTTTTCAGTGATTCAGAAGCCACTATTATCCTCTGCCGCTATGTAAAGTTAATACAAAGTAGATAGCAAGTTTTGTTATTACTGATTTTTTAGGGGAAGTAACTTAGTACAACTTTCATATCATATTTTTATTACTTGTGAAAGGGTTAAGAACAGACCTCCCAAGATGTGCCATTTTGGTAAATGAATTATTTTGGGCTGAAGATCATTGAGACCCTGTGGGCTCAAGAGAAACTTCTACCCCTTCCTGAAATACTTAGAACAATCTAAATTTGGGACATTGCCCATAATAAGAGTTATCTCCAGAAACAACATTTTATGACCTAGCTGTATAGGGCAGGGCCAACATCCAATTACTGAACATCTGCTCTTCTTATCTTCCTGGGAATGACCTTCCTCCCTTCTGAAGGCCCAGGCTCCTTACCTCACTCTTAGCTCAGAATGTCATATACACCAATTTTCCCTTTCTGTCCTGAAATCTCTCACATATGTGGGATTACCACACTCACATATAGAATGAAATGTGTTTTTTTCTTATTAATCAGTCTCCTGTTGATTTAATTATTAGACCAGCCGAGAGAACTTAGAAAGGTAGAGGACAATCTGTTTCTCTCCCACACTTGTATAATAATCCTAGAATACTAGTTTAAAGGTATTATAATCAGACCTCTTCCTATTACAAATGAAGAAACTGAATCCAGAGACGTTAAATGACTTGTTCTTAACCATGTAGCTGGTTAGAAGGGCTAGTTCTGGAACTCAGTGGCTTCCCACTGCACAGCTCCGTCACAGAGCCAAACTTTATATCTTCATAAGTGATAGAAGAAAAAGAGAGAGAAAATGCCGCACTATCTATGTGTTTATGGTAGAAACAAAAATTTTATTCCAGGCTAATGTTCAGTTTCTTTAACTCCTGTTTTTCTTCTTTTAAAAGTTCACTTGAGTATCAAAGTTTAAGTTTTGGAGGAAACAAAAACTGTCAAATAATCAAGTTAATTCTCATGTATTGATAAAACTAGTAAGTGAATAATATGTTTTTATGACTTACCAATGACAGTGTGAGTGAGAAAAAATTTTTCCATGAAAAAAAGCTGTTTGTTTATTTGTTTTTTTGAATGCTGAATTCCTCCAAATAGATAAAAAGATGGCCAACTCGGTTAAATGATAACCTTCAATCATGGAAGTGATATAGGGGAAAAAAGGAGGAACATTTAAATGAGGAGGGAAATTATACCAAACCATGGGCAACGTGGGGCCATCTCGCCCCTCTTGGATACTGCCGAATGCGAGTTTTGTGAAGAGTAAAAAGCATTATGTGCCATAGCTGTGCCAAATAAAGTTTCTACCTTTCAGAAAGGGGCATGCAGTCGTTTCATACATGTGCTGTCGGATAATTTATGAGCAAGTTTGTCATAATTAAAGCCTCGACAAGGGAAGTTTGCTACAGTTGTACAAAAGGAACACCAACAAGGTTTCATTAGCATTCTTCTTCATTATCAGGTTGAATCAAAATACAAATGAAGGAAACAACCACACAACAGCTGCTTTTTGAGAATAGATCAGGGCTGTACTAAATGCTTAACTAGTTGCCATAGAAAAATCAAGTAACAAATACAAGTTGAAACTAATAATATTGAATATCTGCCACAAGGACAAAACAGGCTCCTGTTCTTTTACTAATTATGGGTTGCCTGCCATTGCCCCTCAAATTATGTGTCTCACAGCTCAATTAAACAGACCCCACAAATTCTTTGCATTGCAAAACTTCCCCCAAATTCTCTCAATAACAATCTGTTACTTTCCCTGCTCTGCGCGTGCAATGTTGCATTGAACCATGGTATGAAGGCCATTTCAACACAGAGGCCTCAGCTACTATAAGGAAAAAAACACAAACAAAACTTCTCCCTAACAGTCTAATTGGCAAATTGATTTCCTTGTTCACTGTCAGTTATTCTCAACTTATAAGCTTGTAGGTCAAACTCATTATGACCAAAAACTCATTATGACTAAAATATAACAAAACTTAATTTTAATTAAAAAATGCATTCTATTTCATAGGATTGAACGCAAACTGGTAAAACACAAATATTATGCAAACTATACTCCACAGATCACTACTGTGCCTGGAGGGATGAACAGATGTTGGGGTGGAGGAGGATAGGGTTTGAAGAAATAGTGAGTCACCCCGAGTTGCACTGGTGCCTTTTCTGCAGGCCCTCTCCGTTCCTCTTAATCTCACTGCGAGGGGAGCTTGGTATGTTGTCATTTTCCAAACTTACTTCAGCATAGAAAACCAAATGTTCTAGAATCCCTCTTAATTTGTGAAAAAGAAAAAAAAAGCAGTCTTAAAGATATAGCTTAGTTAATATTCCAATTTAAAACTACAATAATAACAAACACAACATGTTATTAATTCTAAACACATTCCCTACTTTCAAATGCGTTGTGGAAACTAAGGTTTCCACAAGCTTGGCTGGCTCAAAGCTATTCTTTGTAAATGGTGGAAACAAGAATTAATTCCAAGAATCAAGTTCCTTCCATTACAAAAAAAATAGAGAAGTTTAGCTCCTATTAGAAACTCCATCCCAGATTTAAATTGTGGGTACAAGTTTAAAAGAATAATTTTCAGCCCTGGCTGGTGTAGCTTAGTGGATTGAGCATGGACCTGCAAACCAAAGATCACCAGTTCGATTCCCAGTCAGGACATATGCCTGGGTTGCAAGCCAAGTCCCCAGTAGGGGATGCATGAGAGTCAACCACACATTGATGGTTCTCTCCTTTTCTTTCTCCTTCCCTTCCCTTCTCTTTAAAAATAAATACATAAAATCTTTTTTAAAAAATAAAGATTTTATTTTATCGATTTAATTTGCATATCCAACACACTAAAAATTTTCCCTATCTATTTTCTGTGACGAAAAATTACATTTCTTTTCTTGTCTTTCAAAGACATAAAATCATGGCTGTCTTTTCTTTTCTAGTATAAAAAGGTATAGTTATATAATAATTACTATATACAATTGTTAAAACAAGTAATCTAATTATATGAACTGAAAAAAATAACTGATTACTAGACTTAGAAGTGAGAACAATATGGGTGTGAGTTAATATATGCAAAGCACTTTTTATTTAACTACATCTGATATAAATGTTTGACATTATCATTATGCTTACCATGTATTTACGTAGGACCTCATTCTGGCATATTTAGCATTGACAAAAGTTCCTGAAGACCTCTGTATTTTATCAATAACACTGAAAAAAATATTCAGTAACTCTGAATGGTAAAAATAATAATTTTTAAAGGTAGAAAAAATAATATTTTTCTCAATGCCAATAAATAATAAAATTGTCTATTACAAAATAGGGGCATGGAACTGAATGTAATATAGTCTTAGTACTCACAGAGCTTCACAGAGATAGAGTGGGAGAAGATAATTATAAAGGAAGAGGAGGCTGACAATGAAGGTGAAGAAAACAAGAGGGGGGACAGGAAGGAAAAAAGAAGAAAAAGAGTAAGATGAAGAAAAAAAGAGGAGGAGGGAAAAAGGGAAAGGAAAACAGAGGAAATAAAGAAAAAAGAATAAAAACAATAACAACTTTTATTAACTCTTGTATACCAGGCATTCTAAGTGTGTTACACATTTCTGTTCAGTTAATCTTTACAAAATTTTATCTCCATTTCTAGGATTAGGAAATGAGGCACTGACAGGTGAGGCTAAACTTGCTATCATCATGATGTGGGTGTTGGAACTTAGCCACATCCCCAGCCAGACTGATTGTAGAGCCTAGGTTTGTAACCACTTCAATTAAACGTTACCGACTGTCCAAATGTTCAGGTAAGATATACAGGGACCGCTATGGGCCCAGAAGAAGCATGTCAAACTGAAGCTGGGTTCGAGGGGGCCAGAAAGGCATCTTAGAAAGAGTGATGTGAAAGGATTTATAGGAATCAGCCAGGTGGAGCATAAAGGGGGCAACTGAGGCACTGAGAGTAGCCTGTGTGAATTTGAGGCGGCTTGAAAGTGCAAGGTGCATTCAGGTTCAAGGGCACAGTGCATGTGAGGAAGTGTTGAGAGAAAACACCTGGAAGGAAGCTGGCCCTCCAACCAGGAGGACCTGTGTGCCATGCTAAGGGTTTGACGGCAAGAGGAATGGCTATTCAGGTGTTCGATCCAGTGAGAGTTAATGGGGTCTAACCTCAGGGAGGGAATATAGGAAAGGAAACGGGGGAGGTGAATAGGTAAGAATGATGCCAAGCACAGAGAGGTATTAGCAACCTACTGGGTATAGAAGATAATAAAGAGGGAATAATCTAGAATCCTTCCCAGGGTGTTGGTTTGGGCAAACAGGCAATTGGTGCAATTATCTGTATTATAATTAACAGCAAAGAAACAAGCATGCTTGGGATGAAAGGTGTTACATTTGAATCTCTTGATTTTGAGATGCAGGATATTTAATTACAGGTGCCTGAATGACAACAAAAAATAGAGGTTTAGAAATGAGGAGAGAGAGCCATTGAAGGTATAAGACAACAGTTTATGAACAGCGGTTGAAGCCATCTGTTCGGGATCGATCACCCTGGAAAAAACATGTTTATAGAAAAGGGGTCCTAAGATGAGCCCCCGGGAATGTCAGCAGTTAAGACGCAAGCTCTTAATCACACTGTTCAGAAGTTCAGCACACTGGATCGTGTGGCATCTCCTAAATAGACTACAATTTTCAATGAATTAAAAAGCATTGGCTTGTTAATCTAAGAGGTCCACAGAAGAAGTGGAACATGGGAATAAACAGCCAGAAAAGGTACAAGAAAAAGTAGAATTTATTGTATAGGGAGTCGAATACTGAGAGGAAAATTTTGAGAAAGGAAGGTGTCTAGTGGATTTGGCAACATGGAAATCATTGTTGACCTTTAAGAGTGATAAGGGCCTAAGAAATGTGTAGAGCAAAACAGGTGAAGATAGTATTTAACATGGCCCTTCTAAAAGCTTGATTGGAAATGGAAGAAGACAGGATTGAAAGCCTAGAAGCAACTTAGGTTCAAATCATTTATATTTTCAAGGTGGAAGAGGCATGAACATGCTCAGAACACAGGCAGACTCGAGAATGAAAACATGGAGGAGATGGAGCAAGAAAGAGCATCAACAGTGGGTACAGGCAGGCTGTTAGGTGTTACGGCCAGAAGGAAATACTTGTTCACTTAATGGCCTCTATTTTTTTTTTTCTGAAGTACATTTCATGGTCACCTTCTGAAAATGCCAAAGTTAGGTCAGATAGAAAGTTTGAAAATTAGGTACAATTGTACAATTACTTCTGAGGAAAATGAGAGCAGTGATTTATACTATCACATGATTGTATCCTAAACAAAAGAAATTTTAAAAATAAATTTAAAAAAATAAACAGATAAAGCTAGAAATAGCTTTAAAAGTGAGAAAACAGTGTTTTTGATTTTTCAGCTATGGATTACATCTACAGAAGAGAGTGGTTACCAGCTATATTATAAGTGGTAGTTTGGTGAAGTTTTGGGGGGATGTTTTTTTTTTTTTTTTTGCTTTTGTTCTTCTATCTACAGTAATCATGAAAAGTCCCCAAACTGGGAAGGGTATCAAGGGCAAGGCAATTTCAGAGTCTGATTCATCGAGATTCCATTTGAAAGAAGGGAGGAAAAGAGGAAGAATGAGAATTGGAGGGAATGGGGTTGGAGCAGAAAGAAAGTCTCAGAAAGCCAAAATTCAATTCACACTTGTGTTGACACACTTGCCATCTTTCTTACATGCCAGAACGCATGAATTAACGAATTACTTAGGTCTTAGGAACGGAACAAGTTTACAAAACTTCATATGAAATGCTCTCCACTGGGATATCTTTCTTCCTTTAGATATTGATCCCCAGAAAAGAAAATGCTGAATTATCAAATTCTAATGACAATGATCAAATTACATCTGGCCAGAGTTATGTTTTAATTTCAAGGAATATTACATTTAAAATAAAAGAAATAATTTTTGGAGAAAGAATTGCATAAAGTTTGAAACACATAATTTTAGAATTATAAGACAGCCAAACTTCTATACCTTTTTTTTTTTTTTTTTTGGTTACAGTGCCCTAAAGTGTTAAATTATGTTTGTGTCTAGGAAGGTAAAATTGAAAGGAAACTTGAGCAATTGCCAGTGAACTTCATCCAGGTAAGCAGGTGGCTATGAGGATTGATGGCGGAAACATCCACTCATTGAGTACTCCAGATTGGTGGCTCTGTCATGTCGTGATCCAGCTACTTACAGCTTTGGCCAAAGAAGTTAAACTTAGATAAATTATGAATTTCAAAGAAATTGCAAATTGTTCTAAATAAATCACATATTCTATTTTCTTAAGTCTATATATTTCCCTTTGTACAGAGTACTATAGAATGCTTTATAATTTTAGCAATGAACCAAGAAAAAAAATAAAGAAATAAATATAAAGGTAAAAATATACTAAGGAGATCACCTTCTAAATTCTTGAAAGGTCTGAGCTTCCTCTGGTTTTCTTACTTTCTCCTTCTCTTTTCTTCAATTTCCTCAGGGACTAGTAGATTACATATATGCTTTAAGAAAATAATTTGAGCCTATATATACAAATAGGTCAACATGCTAACCAAAAAAGAAAGTAGACTTCTGCGTTACTAATCAATGCAAGAATGTTAGTTTCCATGGTATCCTTCCTCAATCGTCAAAGCATTCTGACATAGACATAAAAAAAAATCTTTTTGCAATAATGTTTATAACTATATTGCCCTGTAGAGAGAAACTGCTGAATTTCTTTTTCCTTTCTTATCACTGGTGTTTCGCCACTTCGGGAATGCAGGAGATCAAAGCCATCATCAGAGCAATGATGCAGGAAGGGTGCCTGCTCAAAACTAAGAGCTGAGGAAACTGCTTTATGAGGAGGGCATTTCTAAACAATTAATATTTTTAAGGGAAGAAATAAATTATGCTAATAATCAGCAAGTTATATAGTAATAAATAATTTGTTGTTTGGTATCTTTCTCTAAACAAAACCACATAGCTGTGTATCACAAGAAATTTGAAACTACACTGATCTTTGTAGACCATGAGACTATCCTTAGTCTATTAAAAATATCCAATAGTTTTAATAGAGCAAAATCTATTATTTACAACATTAAGAAATGGTAATAAATCTATTATTTACAACATAAGAAATAGTAATAATTTTATTTCCTATTAATAGTTTCACTAAAATTTTAAAAATATTTTTAAATTGCTTGGCATTATTTAAAATTGTTGGCAAACCTGAATACTTGTGTTTATAATCCTGACTAAATTTATACCAAATACATGATAGGGCAGCTATGTACAAATAATTTAAAAAATAAATGATTCTTCCACATATTGTCTTTCTTCTAAATGATTAAAAAGTTAAATTTTAAAAGAAAAGTTAAGACACATGTACTTTTTGTGGGTTTCTTATATGTACACAATGATAAAATGGATTTGAATCCTAAAGTAAAGATTCAAAAACTAACAAAAAACCATTTACCTGATCCTCCCTGGGAACATGCAAACCTCTGTCTATGATTTTGCTCATCATCTCAGAAGGGACTAGAAACATCTCAAGGGTCAGCATTATATAAACTTTGCTAGAGGCCGTTACATTATAACCTCTGCATTTTATTAAATGTCCCTTTCCTATGCCCTAGAAACAATTGGGAAAGCCTCAAAAATAAATAAAAACAATAATAGCAATAGCAATTATCCAAAACTTTATTGAGCAAAACCAAGCTAAATACAATGTTTGAAACTAAATAGCTATTGGGATTGGCAGGGCTGTGGGGATCCGAGCCGTAGTGTTCAGAGCGCAATTTATGTCGAAGCCAGCACAGATAGTAGAATATTTTTTATCTTAGTTTTTCTATCACAGAATTTGAGTCCTGAAAGACATTATTATTGGAAAATATCCCAGAAAACTAAACACAAATCTCTGAGCTAGAGAAGAATGTCTGTAGTCTCCATAAATCTATTTAAAAGAAATCAAGAGTCTTCCTGTGGACAGATTTGGAAGACCTGACTTAAACAATACTGTGTTCCATCTAGAAATGACATAATATAATATGCAATTTGCCCTCTGCCCTCCAGAGGACCCAAAAATAAACCCTTGAGTTGTGACCAGGTACTTTCTTCAAAACCCTTCACCTAACTAGCATGGGTCCAAAGTAGCTTGTAGATTAATATGCAAAAATAAATAATTAATTTTCAGAGTTCAGAAGACATTCTCTTATTTTCCTTGGTCCTTGATATTTGTATATTTTGCTTTTTTAAAAATGCTTTGTATTGTCTGAATAATAATTTTAATTCTCCACTTCAATACATGGCAATAAGCACTGCCATAGACATAAGTAATTTTGGGCCAGTTCTGTCACCTCTCAATTCCTAATTTCTCCAATAATAAATCTGTCTGCAAGCATGCCATACAGCAGTTCCCTGAACAAATGTCTATCAAACTTCAACTGAAGAGAGGCAAAAAAAAAAAAAAAAAAAAAAGCTTGTGTTTCCTGCTCATATTTCTATCCAAGTGCTCCTAGGATGAGTACATAATATATTGATACCTACCTACTAAATGTGCTTTTCACAATTTGCATTTCTTAACAAAATACTGAATATTTGAAGAACAGAGAAAAAGCAGCAGGTGAAGAGTGAAACACCTTCCTTGTAAGAACACTAATCATCAATCAAGCAATGAGCACTGAATGAACATCTATCTGCCATAATGTGTCCTGTAAAATATCCACATGGATCTAGATGAGAAACGTCTGGCCCCAAGAGCTTATTGTTGAAACATAATATATTCACAAAAAAATGATAAAGTGATAAAATGAGATATAGTAAAAAAAGTACTGTATTAAGAGCTAAAATATAGTTGAAAATAAAGATTGAAATCAGAGAAAAATCAAGGCGAACGGGGATCAGGAAAAGTTTAGAAGGAAGATGTGGCCCTTGACTCTTTACTACATAGGAAGCAAAGAATTTGGGTCAAGAACGGGCATTGCAGGAGAGAGAGTGGCAGGGAAACTGCAGAGACACAAGAATGTCCAACTCTCAGAGAGCATGAGATTCCTTGCCCCTGGGATCAGAGGGCAGCATCATCAAGAGGCCCACAAGGTTTAAGGTTTCGTGGAAGAGAAAGTAAGCAGCCACTAGAGGAATAAGAAAATTAAACTGTGACCACGGAAGGTCAGACTTCCTGTTGGTCTGTTACACGCAAGCAGATCTGGGCCCAGGGACAGCAGAGAAAGGCTCTCATGGAGACACAGCCAGGAGATGGCACTGATGAAAATTGGAATTCTGGCATAATCTAAGAGGACCAGTTGACAAAATTTATTGATATAATAAAGAAAAGGGTGCAGTTAAATAGGAGTTCCAAATTTTTAGCTTGAAGGGCCAGAGGAACAAAAATGATCATTGCAAAATGGTGAAAAACAGACAGTTGATAAGTTTGATTTAAGATATGCTGACCTGAGAACATCTGTAAACGTAGAAATGAAGAGTGATAGGATTTGAGGTCTAGGGATGTTCGTTTTTTATTCAGCAAAGTCAGAGCTAAAACCATGACAACAGATGTGCCCACTAGAGTCGTAAGGGCAAAGAGAGAAGGCAGCACTTGACAAAGACTCTCCCCTCGACCAAACTTGAGTCACGGTGCTCCAGGCCCTCTTCTCAACTACGCCTTGGACTTCAATGTCCATCTTTGCAGTGTTCAGGTTTAGCAAAAATCCTGCTAAGCCCATTTAGACAGAATCCCCCTACCTTCAATATCTGATCAGACCTCTCATTCCCCACCATTGCACCCTTAATATCTGATCACCCTGGTGTGCCTTTAGCAAGAATCCTGTTAGGTCAGTTTAGCAAGAATGTTCCCTATTTTTAGTAATCACCCTTAATAGTCCCTGTTCCAGACTAACTCCTTGACTGTAAATCCCCACTTCTTCTTGTCGTATTCAGAGTTGGGCCTGATCTCTCTCCCCAACTGCAAGAATCTTGACACCACATATTGCAATACTCTTTTTTAAAGAAAATCCTCACCTGAGGATTTGTTTATTGATTTTAGAGAGAAGAAGGGAGAGAGAGACAGACAGAGACACAGAGAGAGAGAAACATTGATCAGTTGTCTCCAGTACACTGTTGCCCCCAGTATGCACCTCAGCCTGGGGAACCAACGTGCAACATAGGTATTTGCTCTGACCAGGAATCAAACCCATGACCTTTTGCCGTATGAGACCATGCTTCAATCAACGGAACCACCCAGCCAGGGTGCAATACCCTTGAATAAAGTCTTTATTGTCATTTTGACAAGATTCAGCATACTTTTTTTCTTTAGCAAGAGTCAAGTTAAATGGCTTACCCATCATGAGGGGGTCATGAGGGGTCCATGTGAAGGGGTGGAAGAAGTTTGAAGAGTTCAGGAGGGCTGAGGGAGTACAGTATGTCAACCGACAGAGAAGAATCTTTCAAAGAGGGACCTCCAGTGTGCAACACACATCCCTGAGAAGCCAGCAAGGATAAAAATGACTTAACTGAAAGAACTCAATGTTTGTGTCTGAGAAAGCATACTAGCCTGAGAGTCTTGGCTGATGTTCCAACAAATAACCTGAACAACCAATGGAATCTTAGCTGATATGAAGTTTTGAGGCCAAGGAGTACAGAAGACCCTTCACAACGGGTCTTCAGTTTACAAATTGAAGGGGAGAAACCCCATGCATGGCACCTGCACCAGCAGAGACCAGTCAGAAGTCACAGCTTTGTGGTTCCTCCCCTCCCAGGGCAGGGAACCCCCGACCCTGGTCGGGAGAGTCTTGGGAGGATATACAGAGTCAGGGAGATCCGAGCTACACACACACAGCGAGCTGCATGTCCATGGTTGCAGTGCCAAATGCCAGCCAGAGAGAGAGCCTATCTCCCCAAATGATCAGACGCCACACCTGGCAAGGGCAGAAATAGGCAATGTGGCCAGCTATAACAATGAGAGACTTTTGGCTTTTTGGAGAGGTGGTGTGTGTGGAGAACTGGACCGTAAATCCATACAGCAGTGGGAGCATGAAAGACAGACTTTTTAAGAGGGGAGCTGAAACATGCTGAGCAGGGACCCCATGCGCGGCTGCCCTGACAGCAAAGGAACAAGATGGAAAGCACAGTCTGCCTCCACTGAATACAGCTTGGCAGGGAGACCAGAAAGTTGCACAGCAAAGAGATTTCTGGGCCCCAGTTCCATGCAGCTAGCAAGCTAGGGCTACGCAAAATGGAAAGTTTGTGACTGTGTCTACTGCCAGGACGGTGGGCAGGAAATTAGAGGGACAAGAGGTGAGCACCTGAGATTATTTACAGCTAGGCAGATCCCCCTTCCCTGGCTGAGTTCAAACTTCTGAGAGGGGAAGGATGAACCTAGCCCCTACCTCCTGCAGGACTGCAAGCATGAGATCGATCAAAGCTCTGCATACCAGTCAGGCCAGGCTCAAGAACCCCCTGAGGAGTGCATATCCACAGGAGAAAGACAGGAAAAGAAACTCCAAAAGGGCCTATTTTGAACTTCTCTCAGGGAGACAAAATACACTGGTTCCTTAGGGCCCTATTCCACTTAGGCCATCAAGTCAGGGAGATCAGAAATTGTTGCAGCAAGGGATAACCAGGGCCCCACCCACCTTCTGCTCCCACGCAGAGCTGCCATCAGCACCAAGCAGGAAGGAGCTGACCCTCTTACACAGATTGCCCCCTCCCTTGAAATGGATAGTTAGTTCATTAGAACTATATATTATTAGAAATAAGGAAAGAAGCTGGGACAGACCAAGATGGGTGGTGCAGGGGCAGGGAAACACGTCCACAATTTTCCCGGAGTGCAGAACAGCACCTCCCTGGGAAGACCCAGACCCACACTCCCAATTGCACTCCCTGTAGAGGCAGGTGAGGGTGGTCCATGCAGTGCTGCCAGAAGGTGGATGACCCACCCCTGGACCTTGAGCTGATAAAAAGCCAGAGGTGGATCCAGAAGGAGAAGACAGAAGGCAAACACCAAACTCTGTTGAGACAAATTCCACCTCATTCTTCTTCAGTATTTGTGTTATATTTTTCTCTTGCATAGCCTTGTAACATTTTTTCCTTTTTCTTCAATTGTATTCCAACTAATTCACTATTTTTGTCTTATTTTTAATTCTTTTTACTTATTTGTCTTTAATTTTATTTTTATTTCAAATCTCACATTGTACCCTTCCCTTGTCTTACTTCATTTTGCCTTCTTACTTCCTTTTCTTATTTTCATTTTAAATTTTATTTCCCCACTTTCTATACCTTGTTCCTGTCCCTTACTCTTACTGTTTCTCCTCCCCGTCCTCTCAAAATCATTTTTCTTTCCTTTAGCCAGCTCACATTCTTTTTCCCTTTCTTAAAATATTATTTTCTTTCCGCATTTATTAATTGTTGCTTGTTTGGCATGGATATTGCAGTTGTGGCTGTTTTTCTTCAATTTTATTCCTACTTGTTTACTATTGATGGGTTGGTTACTCTCCCATTGTCTTACTCCATTTTGCCTTCCTCCTGTCCTTGCTTATCTGAGTAGGAAATTTTATTTTTTTCCCTCTCTTAGCCTGGATTCTATTCCTTTCTCTTATTGGTTTTCCTCCCTCTCTCCCCTCAAAATATTTTTTCTTTACTGTAGACATCTCATATTTTCTTTACTCTTTCTTATTCTCTTTTCACCTTTATTTATTTTTGCTCATTTGTCATTGTTATTCACCCTGTTGTAGTCTTTCTTCAATTTTGTTCCTATTGGTTCACGATGTTTTACTTTATCTCAGACCTCATATGCACTTTTCCTTTTTCTTCATTTTGCCATCTCCCTTCCCTTTATTACTTATGTTTTAAATTTTACTTTCTCCCTTTCTTTGCCTTGTTTCTATTCCCTACCCTTATTATTTCCCCTCCTTTTCCCTCTAAAAATCATTTTTCTTCCCTTTATTCATCTCATATTCTTTTTGTTATCTAATAATATTCTTTTTTAAAAAATATTTTATGTATTTATTTTTAGAGAGAGGGGAAGGGATGGAGAAAGAGAGGGAGAGAAACATCAATGGGTGGTTACCTCTCATGCATCCACTACTGAGGACCTGGACAGCAACCCAGGCATGTGCCCTGACTGGGAATCGAACCAGTGACACTTTGGTTTGTAGGCTGGCACTCAATCCACTGAGCTACACCAGCCAGGGCCCTATCTAATAATATTCTTAATCTCTTTCAACCTTTATTAATCTTTGTTCATTTGCTGTTAATATTACTGATTCAGTAGGGGGTATTTCTGCTGGCATGGATTTGGTATTTTGGTAGTTTTGCTTTGTTTCACCAGCACCTGTGACAACATGCAAGATGTGGTGGGAGTTGTGACTCTCAGTCAGCCAACCAGAGAACTTACTGAATGAGCTATCGAGAATCAAAGTGCAAGTACAACAAGTGAGCCCACATAAACTGAATAAAGAGCATTCCTAGAGCATCCATATCAGGAGATCAAAGAGACTGCACCACTGAGTCCCACAGAACTCCTACCAGAGAAGGCCACCCTGAAAGACAGGGAGTCAATGCAGAGCAATTTGATACACAGAAACAAAAAGAGTCACCTAAAATATGGTGACAAAGAAACAACACACAAATGAAAAGAAAGTAGAAATCCCCCTGAAAAAAGCTAAATTAAATTGAGGCAAACGATCTATCAGATATAGAGCTCAAAAATGATTATAAGGATGCTCAAGGAACTCAGTGTTAACTACAAGGAATTCTATGGGAGCTACGAGGAACTTAGTGGGAGCTACATCAGTATACAAAAGGACATAGAAACTATGAATAAGAACCAGGAGAAAATGAAGACTACAATATCTTAAATGAAGAATACACTATAAGGAATTAAAATCTGGCTAGATAAAGAATAAGACTGAATCAGCAAGCTAGAAGACAAGGTAGAAAAAAACACCCAGTCAGAACAACAAAATGAAAAAAGATTCAAAAGCAATGAGGATAGTTTAAGGGAGCTTTAGGACAACATGAAACATAACAATATTTGGATCACAGGAATATCAGAAGGAGAAGAAAAGGGGCAAGGGATAGAAGACTTGTTTGAAAAATAATGACAGAACAGTCCCCTAACTTGATGAGGGAAAAAGTCACACAAGTTCAGGAAGCACAAAGGGTCCCAATTAAGATGAATACAAGGAGGCCCACTCCAAGACAAATCGTAATTAAAATGGCAAAATTTAAAGACAAAAAGAGAATCTGAAAGGCAGCAAAGGAGAAGCAGCTAGTAACACACAAGGGGTCCCTGATAAAGCTATCATTGATTTCTCAGCAGAAACACTACAAGCCAGAAGGAAATGGCATGAAATATTGCAAGAAATGAAGAGCAAAGACCTGCAAACAAAACTACTCCATCCAGCAAGGCTCTCATTTAAAATGGAAAGCTAAATAAAGAGCTTCCCAGAAAAAAAGGCTAAAAGAGTGCATCTCCACCAAACTGGCATTGCAACAGATGCTAAAGGGACTGCTTGAAGAAGAAGAAAAAGACAAAGATAAAGAAGAAGAAGAAGGGAGAAGAAGGAAGAAGAAGAAGAAAGAAAGAGGAGCACAGGTACAAAAGGAAAATGGCAATGAATAAATACCTCTCAATAATAACCTTAAATGTAAATGGGTAGAATGCTCCAATCAAAAGACATAGAATAGCTGAATGGATAAGAAAACACAACCCACATATATGCTGCCTACAAGAGACCCACCTCAGAACAAAAGATCTACACAGGCTGAACGTGAAGGGATGCAAAAAAAAATTATACCAAACAAATGGACATGAAAAAAAAGATGGGGTAACAATACTTATATCAAACAAAACAGACTTCAAAACAAACGCCATAACAAGAGACAAAGAAGGTCACTACATAATACTTAAGGGAGTAGTCCAACAAGAGGATATAACCCTTATACACATGTATGCACCTAACATATGAGCATCTACATGCATAAGAAAAATTTTGGAGGACTTTAAGGAGATCAACAGAAATACAGTCATCATAGGGGATTTTAAACTCCACTGTCAAAAATGGATAGATCATCCAAACAAAGAATCAATGAGGATATGGTGGCAGTGAATGACACTCTTATTAAATGAACTTAATTGATATTTATAGAATACTTCACCCCAAAGAAGCAAAGTATACATTCTTTTCAAAGGCACATGGATCATTTCAAAGATAGATCACGTTAGGACACAATATAAGCCTTAACAAATTCAAGTAAATTGAAATCATATCAAGCATCTTCTTGGATTACAATTGCTTGAAACTGGAAACCAAGCTCAAGGAGAAAACTCAGAAACATTCAAATAACATGTTATTAAATAATGAATGGGTTAACAATGAGATCAAGAAAGATATCAAAAAGTATCTGGAAACAAATGAAAATAAACATACAACAACCCAAAACCTGTAGACGATACAGGCCTACCTAAAGAAGACAGAAAAATCTCAAACAACCTAACCTTACGTATAAAAGAACTAGAAGGACAAGAACAAACAAAGCCCAGAGCAAGTAGTAGAAAGGAAATAATCAAGATCAGGGCAGAATTAAAAGACGTAGACGCTAAAAAAAACAATTCAAAGAATAAATGAATCCAGGAGCTGGTTCATTGAAAAGATAAACAAAACAGACTATCTTTTAACTGGACTCATCAAGAAAAAAAAGAGAGAGGGCCCAAATAAATAAAATCAGAAATGAAAGAGGAGAAGTAACAACCAATACCGCAGAAATACAAAGGATTTTAGGAAGTTACTATGAATAGTTACATGCCAACAAACTGGACAACCTTGGTGAAATAGACAAATTCCTGAAGACATACAATCTCCCAAAACTAAATCAAGAAGAAGCAGAAAGCCTGAACAGACAGACTAGCAAAACCGAAGCAGTAATTTAAAAAGTACCAGCACGCAAAAGCCCTGGACCGGATGGTTTCACAGGCAAATTTTACCAAATATTCAAAGAAGAAGTAACACTTATCCTTCTCAAACTATTCCCAAAAATTCATGAAGAGGGAAGACTCTCAAACTCTTTCTTATGAGGCCAGTATTACCCTAACTCAAGACCAGGTAGAGACACAACAAAGAAAGAAAATTACAGGCCAATATCGCTGATGAATATAGAGGTTAAATCCTCAACAAAACACTGGTAATACAGATACTGCAATACATTAAACAGGTCATACACCATGATCAAGTGGGATTTATCCCAGGGATGAAAGGGTGGTATAGCATTCACAGATTAAAACATAATAAATACATAAACAAAATGAAATACTGAAATCACATGAGCACATCAATAATGCTGAAAAAGCATTCGACAAAATCCAGCACCCAATTATGATAAAAACACTCAGCAAAGTGGGAATAGAGGCAGCATACCTCAACATAATAAAGGCCATATATGAGAAACATACAGCCAACATCATACTCAATGGGCAGAAGCTAAAAATGTTTCCCTTATGATCAGGAACAAGGCAAGGGTTTCTGCTTTTACCACTCTTACTCAGCATAGGGCTGGAAGTTTTAGCCACAGTGATTAGACAAGAAAAAATAAATAAAAGGCATCCAAATTGGAAAGAGGAAGTAAAACTGCCATTCACAGACAACATCATAGCATACATAGAAAACCCTACAGTCTCCACCAAAAAAATACTCAACCTAATAAGTGAATTTGGTAAAGTAGCAGGACACAAGCTCAATATTCAGAAATCGATGGCAGTCTTGTGAACCAACAATGAATTATCAGAAAGCGAAACTAAGAAAAAAATCTTATTTACTATAGTAACAAGAAAAATAAAGTACCCAGGGATAAATTTAACTAAGGATATAAAAGACCTGTACTGGGAAAACTACAGAACACCGAGGAAGGAAACTGAGGAAGATACAAATAAATGGAAGCCTATACCCTGTTCGTGGATTGGGAGAATTAACATCATTGAAATGTCTATACTACCCAATACAATCTATAGATTTAACACAATTTCTATTAAAATACCAATGTCATATTTCACAGATCTAGAAAAATTATTCTAAAAACTTATATGGAACCAAAAAAGACCCTGAATTGCCTCAGTAATCCTGAGAAAGAAGAACAAAATAGGACAATGACAATACTTGATATTAAACTATACTACAAGGCCACTGTAATCAAGACAGTCTGGTACTGGCATAAGAACAGACACATAGATCCAATGGAACAGAATAGAGAGCCCAGAAATATACCCATGTCTCTATGGTCAGTTAATATTTGACAAAGGGGCCACAAGAATACAATGGAGTAAAAACAGTCTCTTCAATAAATGTTGTTGGGAGAACTGGACTGGTACGTGCAAAATAATGAAACTACACCACAAACTTATACCATACACCAGAATATACTCAAAATGGATAAAAGACTTAAATATAAGTCATGATACCATAAGAGTCCTAGCATAAAACAAGTAAAGTTCAGACATCTAATGTAGCAATTTTTTTTTGCCAATATATTTCCTAGGGCAAGGAAAATAAAGGGAAAAATAAACAAATGGGACTACATCAAATTAAAAGGTTTTTGCATGGCTAAAGAAATCATCATCAAAATGAAGAGGGAACCGACTATATGGGAGAACATATTTGGCAATGATACATGGGACAAGGGTTTAATCTCCAAAATGTATAAAGAACTCATAGAACTCAGCACCAGGAAGACAGACAATCCAACTAAAAAATAGGCAAAGCCTGAATAGACATTTCTCCAAGGAGGACATACAGATGGACCATCGACTTATGAAAATATGCTCAACATCATTAGCCATCAGAGTGATGCAAATTAAAACCATTATGAAATATCACCTCACACCTGTCAGAATGGCCATCATTAACAAATCAACAAGCAAGTGCTGACGAGGATGTGGAGAAAAGGGAGCCCTGGGTCACTGCTGGTGGGAATGTAGACTGGTCAACCACTGTCTTCACTGGAAAATAATATGATTTTCCTCAAAAAAATAAAAATGGAACTGCTTTATGACCCAGCGATTCCAGTGTTGGGATTATACCCTAAGAATCCTGAAATACCAATTCAAAATAACTTATGCATCGCTCTGTTCATAGCAGCACTATTTACAATAGCCATGGGTTAGAAAGCTCCCAAGCGCCCATCAGTAGATGAGTAGATTAAAAACTGGTACATGTACACAATGGAATACTATGCAGCTAAAAGAAAGAAGGAATTCTACCTTTTGCAAGAGCATGGATGGAACTGGAGACTATTATGCTAAGTGAGATAAGCCAGTGGGCAAAAGACAAATACCATGTGACCTCACTTATATCTGGAATCTAATATAATCTAACAAAATAAACTAATGAGGAAAACAGAACCAGGGACATGGAGACATGGAAAAGACTGACAGCTGTAGGAGTGGGGAAGGAGAGGGAGAATGAAGGAAGGCAGGCAAAGGGATTAGTCAAAGGACATGTGTGAATGACTCCTGGACATGGTCAACAGAGACGGTATTGACTGTGGGAGAGAGGGCTGGTTGGGTGGAGAGGGGCAAAAGGAAAAATCGGGACAACTGTAATAGAATAAACAATTTTAAAAAAGAAAGCACATAGGAAATTTGAAGTAAAAGTTACACTGCAAGGCGTTGATTAGGAAAAGCTATTGAAGAAGTAAAAATTACAGTCTTCATGAAAGAAAACTAAGATAAGCCACCCAATGATATAGCAGATTCTCACTAGAGGGAAGTGTCAGAGAGACAGGAAAGATAATATGGGAGGGACTTGGTCTGAATGATGCTTCTTAACTTTGGCTTTGACTATAATGCTGAATGTGAATTGTCACACAGGTAAAATTTACACACTAGAGAAACATCAATGTGTGGTTGCCTCTTGAGCGCCCCCTTCGGAGGACCTGGCCCGCAACCCAGGCATGTACCCTGACTGGGAATTGAACTGGTGAACCTTTGGTTCACAGCCTGGCATTCAATCCACCGAACCACACCAGCCAGGTCTGTTCCCTATTCTTTAGAACTCCTTCAATTCTGCACCAGAAAGTCTGTTGGTGCAAGGCCATTCACTTCTAAAATGGAACGTGCCCAAGAGAAGCATGATGCATATACCAAGATAGATGGAATTATTATTCTGGTACAAAAAACAGCACCTGCACTAACTCCACCCTCGTGAGAGTTGAAGGTTCCAGATAGCCTTGATGAAAGACTAAGGCTTTTCCAGACTAAGAGCCTAAACAACAGACATTTTATTTACGTGGTTGATACTGAATGAAGTTCAATACTTATTGATTTTTTCCCGTTTGCTAAGGACTATGATGTAGAAAATGTGGTATTAAAAAAGGAAATGTATTTATTGGACTATAAAGAATAGAGGCAATTGAAAGTCTGGCAACTCTGTCTTTAGAATAATCATTGTGGCCCCCTAATTGATGATAAGACAAATGTTACTCATAGGAACTGGCAACTTGCTGCTTCAAGTGCAGCCTTAGTTGCACTTGCGGACGCATGCACTGCTGCAAGGAGAAAATAAATCAGCTGAGGAGAAACACATGAAGAAATAAAGGAAATGGAGCCAAAGGTATTATCCACATAAACAGCTAAATTATGAAAACTATTCATACTATGACCAAGAATCAATCATAAGGCACCATTCTACTTGTGCTATGCAGGGGTTGGCAAAAGTAAGTTTACAGTTGCTTGTATAAAAAGAATATAGTAATAAATAATAATACAAGAGTAAACTCTGTGTTTCGCACACTCACAACTGTACACTTACTCCATGGGCCACTTTATGAACTTTGTGACAGAACAGGGATGGCAAGCAAGTGGCCCGAAGAGCCGCCCTCTCTGCACTGTGATGGGAAGCTCTGACCGTCGTCCCTCCTCCTCTCGGAGCCGGGGACAGCAGCCCTACCCACTGGGCGGAACTCACCTGTGGGCTGGCAGAAATTATAACTCTTTATGCACTGTATTTGGCAGTGCTCATGGGAGGTTTTTAAATGGGAGAAATTTGATTCTTGCATAGAAAGGGAGTTTTCGAATTAATTCAAGATCATAGCACAAACGAGTTGTAAAATAGAAAATTTAGGTATGGCTCCTACACAAGATTCCTACAATTCCCTAAGCAATACACACTCATCTGCTTAGAGTTTCCTGTACTTTTATGTGAAACAGAAGATGAACTTGACGTGTCTCCAATGGCTTCAACTTTCACATTTTGATTGCGTGTTCAGAGCATCATTCAGTGCCTGCCTATGAGAAGCAGCATTTGAAAAAGTGTCTTTATATGACATCTAAGGAAAGCAGAATAAAACACCTTGGAAGGTATTGATCATGTTACTTGGGAAAGCTCTAATAACTGTGACTTGTCAACGGGAGAAAGAACTAGCTTCCTTTGGCATCATGTTCAAAGCAACGGTGAAGGAGTGGATAAAATTAAGGCAGGGGAATAACAGGTAACTCCATCCTGTTTTAAAAAGCCATAGATAACTGACAATTGGGAGTTATTTGAAAAAAGCAAATACTGAGTGGCAGGCTTTCCAGGGCTATTGTAATATTATACCTTCACCAAAAAATGTCTGTGTTTCCTTCCATTTTCTCACAATTTACATTGGATCATTAAATATTTATAAAAGGAAGAAAAGATAAAATTATTTTACCTTGAGTCATAATAATCAAAAAAATCTGTCTTAATTTGGTTCTGGGATTTGAATGTTTCCAGTCAACTAAAGCAGTGATTTAATTCATTCTGAGTTATCTGAGGAGAGCTTTTTAAAACGGCAACATTATTTTAGTGGAGTTCTAATCTTGCCCTACTCTCATTAATAATCATTTGACAGGCCCATGCAATCAGTTTAATTTTATTTTGTAACACTTTCTATTTGTTTGTTTTGGTTCTAATTTGAAAAGACTATGTTCATTCCTTTTCTTGAAATTAGAGAACCACTAATGCCTTAAAAGTCTGCTTTTGAAGAGTACCTTCCACAGTGAATGTGAGAATTGACAGCATCACTTCTCAGTGGGTCAGTTTGGCCAAACCCGATCCCTGAGGCCAGGACATGGGAGGTTTCAGCACTGTGAAATCTTAAAACCAACACTGGGGGTCTTCTTGCAAACAACATGATTACACTGCTGTCACTATCTTAAAGTATATTCACACACATGGATTTTAATTAAAATTAATTAGTGCCCATGTTCTATACATCTCTACTCTTCATACATACTTGAAACACATATATATATATTCCTGCCCTCTGGGTACAGGCACAATGCTCGTTGTAAAGGGAATAGGCAAATGAACAAGTTGTAGATTTTGCCCTAAAGAAAAAAGCAATCTAAAATTTCTGGTACACCTACAGTACCTCATGCCACACCCTGCATGACTGTATCTTCCTTAAACTACCATTGTTCTTAGTAATTTTGAAAGTTCTGTCAGCGGATAAAAATGGCCTGTACGTTTTCTCTCAGTGTATCTTCAACTGTGTATCCACACAGTTGTGGATTTGTTATTTCTCTCTAAATCAATGGGAGAAGGAGGCTGTGTCCCTCATCCCTTTCCTTCCTTTATTCTGAAATTGGGGCGGAAAAGAACCTCACATTCATCTAATTTCATTCCTCCCTACCCCACCCCCTTCATCATTTTTTTAAAAAAGAATTCTCAGTCAGTCAGAGATTTGCACAGAAGAGACTATTTCTGGACTTGTGCTGCTGTGGATGGGGGCGGGGGAGTGCGGGGAGGCAGAGCAAACCTGACTGCAAGGACAGGCTTTCCTTTGTACCTCAATGGACAATCAACAGACTAACTCAGGAAAGGAATTCCAAGTGTAGTTGTCTTAATAGGCTAAAATTTGAAAGGGGTGGGGGGTGAGGGGTAGGACAGAGCAAACAAGGAATAAAAAGGGAGGGAGAGAAGCAAGGGGAGGCTACACAAATGTACTTTGTAAACTCTTCCTCTTGGAACGTACATCTTATTATAATATCTATTTAAGCAAAATTTCAAATCAGTATTGAAATGCTAGCTGTTTTATTTTAAATCCTCTTCAGTTCTGTGTATCGTGGGAAGGGGGCATGGGGAAGGGGACCTTAATCAAGCAGCTCTCCTGTTAATACGTTAAATAATATTTAACATTTTCCAATACATTTGGTTATTAGATTTACTGGAAAAAAATAAAATTAAAATGAGTGTTGATCATTTCTGTTTTTAAGTCAACACTACCAAAAACATTTATGGGGATGAAATATATTTGCAGTAAGAGTGCTTTGAAATCAATGCTATTAAAAAAGCATAGGGAATGATGATATTTTATTTCAATAGAAATAAAAAAACAGTTGAACTCTGCTCTTGTCTTCTGTTTCAACATCATGTCTCTTTGTCCCTCCTCCTCCTGTAATAAATATTCTCTTGCCAGCCCCGTTACTGACAATAATGTAGGTGAACTCTGCACCGTGTACATCTGTCATTATTAATGACCACGGGACGGAGAAACGATAACTCACCGTTGTAGGAACCAAGAGGGCAAAATGCTGTAGAAATCTTCTTTTGCGTTTTCTGCTGCAAGAATCTATTTGCATTTATTCCTTCTATATTCAGAAACAAAGCTCAGCAGCAGAATAGAAAAAGAACCCTCCTGTTCCTAACTTCAGCTGAAAATTGAAATCTGTTCACACAGAAGACACTTGTTGCCAGGTGAAGGTTTTTATGAAAACAACGCTGTACTCAATGTTTTTGCTCTATAATACATATAATCTTTTTTAAGCTCGTGCTATAGAGAAATTTTATGGTAGAGAACACTTTTTTTACTCCCAGGCCTAAATAACTTTCAATATGACTACCCCACAGAATGTTCTTACTAAAATACTTATTGTATGCACGAGGTTAATAAAAGTATGTCTTTACTTTAAAGTGCTCCTTGAATTCTGAAAGAAGCCTTAACTATTATATTTGTATTGTCAGAATATAAACCAAACACTATAAAGACAAAGAAAAAGATAGAGATATGTGTGTCTCTAAAGAACAAAGAGCCCTTATTCCCTTCTTAGGAACTGAGAGGAGGGTTGTGGTAACGCTGGGCTGGAAAGCAGTCATAAAAGTCTGTCAGCCACTTTTTAATGCAGGGACAGGTGATATTCTCCAACAAAATAAACGTGTACCAATGCATGCAGGCATTTTATTTCCAATTAATCCTTAGGTAACAACTTTCTATCTGTTCTCAACTGTAAGCAACCTACTAGTAAAATCTTTTACTTCTCCTTACCATCGATGCCAATAAAATGTTGTCAGAAGGGTTATTTTGATTTGTTGGAAATGGACTTTTCCAGAACATAAAGTTTAAGATTTTGATAGACTGGGAGGGCTCAGTGAAAGCCACTAGAATGCTCTGCAAAGTCTGTCTTCCCTTCCCTCTGGTTTCTTACCTGTGTCATTGACATGCGGAAATCTAGAAAGGGCAGCTTTTGTCAATGTTACAGTCTACATGGTGATTAGTAGCTGTTTAAGAAAGTACAAAAGAATATTAGAAAAAGTCATTTTGTCTTTTAACAGATTTTTACACCATAAAATATCCATAAATTTTAAATATTCTCTCTCCAAATCCCATACTAAAATATACTCTGCCAAATGGAATGACAAGTATAAATGTAATCAGATATGCCAATGAATGCTCTAGTAGTAACTCCAAATTTTACATCTGTTTAAAGCCACCATGCCAAATACTAAAGAAACAAACTAAGCAAAGAAGCATAAAAAAGTGGGTAGTCAGAAGTGGGCCCTCCACATCTGCCTAAAACATTTCAGCCTCCTCCTCATGCTACAGCGTAGAATTGACCTGAGAGAGGTTCTTCTACTGAACCTGACAGAAAGCAGTCCCCTCCATTTTTATGTCCACAGTTCAATGAATGAATGACTCCATGAGAAACAGTCATATCCAAATACTATACTTTTTGGCTACCAGCAACCAGAGCACGCATTCAACTTCTAAATGCATTTGTTCACGTTTACTTCAAAAAAAAAAAAAAAAAAAATTGAATCCAGTTAAAAGTGTTAGAGTTTTTAAAAATGCTATGATACCAAATAACAAATTTGACATTATTTTCAATTATTTTCATTTTTGGCTCAAATGTAAACGTGCCGAAGGCGGCACCAGGTTTGGTGTTGAGAGAGAGCCCCTTGTGTTTAACCAAATGACTTCAGCACTTTCCTTATAAAAAGGAAGAGGAGGATGTGAGGTTTGAGAGAAAGAGAAAACTTTTTCTCTACAAACCTTCCTTCCTCTGAGCCTCTCATTACAATTTTCAAGGTGAATGAAACCATCCCACCCAAGTTCATAGAGAATAAACCCTTGTTTGACTCTTGGGTTGCGGGGCATCATGGGGAGAACGTTACCCCACGCCCCAACTCCACCCGTTTTCACCTCTCCCAGCCTGCAGACCACAGAGCCCAGCCAGAAAGGTTTGTTTTCCATCTGTCTGTTATTGTTCTTGCTAAATAGAATCCCCTCTTCAGCATTATAAAGGGCCCTATGCCTTAAATTTTAAGCCACTAAAACTGAAAAAGAAGTATCAGTAACATTTTGGGGACATAAAATCATTCAATTTAACAAAGTGTTCTGAATCAAATTAGTCTGAAACACTATTCTTAAAACTGCAAAAATATTGTGATACTAAGTATTCAATATTATCAGTCAGGCAAATTGGCCCAGGTCAAATGAGCAAATCTAAAAAATGAGATCGCTAAATTTCTCGGCTTGATAGCTTCGTAATAAATAACGTGCTTCTATTCAATCTGTACATTAAGTCTTTTATGTGGCCTTAAGGCACTCTCTGATGGCTATGCCCATTACAATGTAGCCATAGAAACTGACACATTTATTTCTTGGATTAGTGTGCCACTGAAAATATTAATATGATGCAGTAAATGGGGACTTAATCTAATCTACTGATGGTAGGATGAAGTTAGTAAAAGGTTGAGTGCCCTTACGGAGAAAGATTGTATCTGCAGAGAAGCTTGTTAGCGGTTACAAAGATTAGCTAAACAGCCTATGACATATTATGCGCTTTCTACATTTAAACAGACTTTGTCAAACTCAGCAGGGAAGCTTTTGGCAAGCTAAAGAATGATTACACACAGACACACACACTCACACACACACATATATATATTCAAAGATTTCAATATTCAAGCTGAAATACCTTTAATCTGTAAGCGTAAACATAAGACCACAGCTCTCACAATGAACTTTGTGAAGCATGGCTCCCTGGGTAAAACTGGCATGCCCCAGACCATTTTCGTGAAATTTGTTTTGTTTTGACTTGAAGGCATGTGCTTAGCCTTTCATATCTGCCAAGTATTAAAAATAAAAAATCGGAAGAACTTCATAAAAAAAAGCTAAGTTTATATCACGTGTTCTGAGGAAACGCAGCGAATCGGTTTCACTATTAATTTTGTTCATTTGTAACTGGAAATCAGATATCAATAAATATTCCTTTTGTTGTCAGATAGATCACATTTGACTCTGGTGTCACCGACTAATTCACAGGACTCCAGGTCTGCCCCCCCTTTACTCTGCAGCAAACTACATAAATCTGAAAGATATATTCTGACAGATGAGGCATCGTTGAAAAGCAAAGTACAGCACTTTGTCCTTGAAATGTTAACATGTAATGCCATAAAGTATTCAAACAATAATTTACTCAATCTTTCAGGGTAATTAATTAAAATGCTTGAGATGTTGGAGAAAATCACCTTGAGATTATAAAACTGGAAAGCCCCCCTTTCCTCTCTGCATGCAAGCTGCCCCAGCAGACCTACCACATGCTTTCCCAGTTATGGGGTTTGATTTCAGAAGATAATAAATAGCCAGGATCTAATTTTGCCATGTCACAACCGATTATGTTTCACAAGAAAAGGTGGAGGGCTCACCTACCAGATGAAGGTGAAACGTAAAACCACTTTTATTTATGTCATGTGTCCAAACTCAGCTCGGCCCGGGCCTGGGCACTGTGAGCGTGTACGCCGGCGCTGTCACGCGAATTTATGTACCTCCAGAAAGTGTCAAATATAAGCATAAATTTAATCAAAGGGATGGAAACCTTTATTATAAAAAAAGTAAAACACATTTTTGACATCTAATATAAATTATTTTAATGTGTTTTTTACTAGTGCTCAGAAGGTCACAAGGAAAGAGTAAGACGTGAAACAGACACAGCCTATATAGCCGCATCTTAATCCAGGGAATGATTAGCAGTATAATTTAGACCCAGACGTACTTCTAAAGATTTTTACTTTCAGAAGTTAATCTCAGCTCGCTATCTTAATCAACTGCACTACACAGTTGCTCGACCGTATACTTATACAGGTATAAGTAACTATGTAAAGAAACATTCATCATAAAAGTTAATACTTCCAATGGGAGTAGAATCTATCTTTATACCTTTGAGTGAAATGAAAGACTCTAGACATTTTCTGGGTTAGTTAAAAAATGTTTCTAGATTATGAACATAATTGGTCTAGCATTACATTTTGAGTGCAGAATCAAAGACAAAGTTTGAACATCAGACTTCCTGTTTCTGCTCATGTCAGGAGGATAAAACAAAAGGCTAATAACAATAGATTAACAGGCCCCAGGTATTATTCAGCCGTTCCCCTCAGTTGGATAGGCTTTGGACAGAATTTTAATGACTAAAAAAATTGCGTATGATGAATAAGGATGTCATTTTCAATTAACATGAACAAAGGATCATTCCCTTATTTGGCAAATGAGGTAGCTGTGGTGTGAGAAAAGCCGAGTGCTCACAGACAATGCATCACCACTTGCAAAGCAAAACAAACTAGGGACACTTGGGGACCCTTGCACAGTGACGCGACTACAGTTTTTAGGAGGTACTTATTAGCCACAAGTTAATAGATTGCACTAATAGCCTCCTATTAACTAAAAAGAATACTGATTTTTCTAATAATAGTTAGTGAAATGGAATATTTAAACCTAAATGGACTGCAAAATGAGTCAGCACCCAAGTTTATTTAAGATAAAATAAGTATAGACATAAAAAGAATTTATAATAGTATTCCATGACACATTGGAAATTGAGATCTTGATAAAGCTTGAGCTCTTTGAACTCACTTTGCACAAAGCCTGCTAAGAGAGCCTGGTGCTGTCAATCCGCACGCCATACACACTGGGCACGGGGCACACGGGGTTCGGGCTATAGTACAGACATCATCTCTGGCACTTCCTGTCGTGTGTTCTCCCACTCTAGGGTTATATCTTGAGCTCTATGGGTTGTGGAAATCCCATAGTGACTTCTTTACGCTCCTCAGTTACCTGGGGGCACAGTCAGTTAGAGTTTCTGAAAGTCCCTCAAGTAGACCTGTTTAACAGCGGCGCCTGTTGGCAGGGACTTCTCAGATTTAGTGACTACCGTGGGATTCCGTTCACTCCGTGGCGGCATGTAAGAGCTTCGGGGAAACAAGGACAGCCTTCCTTAATTCAAAGCGTTGACTGTAAGTTCCATGAGCAGATATTGCCATCTACTCTGGGAATGTAAGACTTTATGTCCAGCATTTTCCTGTGATGGCCCCTCAGACCGAAGTCCCCACCAGACTCAATCTGCTGGTCATTGATGTGGTGCTCAGGGCACTATGGCCACATACAAAATCACTGTTTCCTGACAGTGTTGTACTGGGTTCCACAAAGTTACACAAGTGACAATCCAGCAGGACTTCCTAGAGCCTTTTATCCGCTAAAATATAATAAGTCTGTAAAAGAGAATGTATGCAATGATGTTTTAATGTTTGATCTGGGACGACTTTACTCTCAGGGGCACCTATTGAAAATGTCACAAGACACTCATATTCTCAGTAAATAGTCTAGAAAATCCTGTTGGAGGTAACTGAAGTCAAATTATTATCCCCATACTAATTTGCTCTGTATTTAAAGTTTTGCCTACATCTAAGAGCTTTTTGGTAGTACCATGAGCCTACAACAAAAAAATTGCATAACAACATATTTATCAGAATGTATCCCGGTCATCATGCAGCGCATGACTGCATGCTCAAGTCTCTCCTATCCAAAAATAGTAGCCACTCTGGATCGCGGTCTCCCCCAGCTACTGCTCCACGTCTTTCCGTACCGCCTCAGGTAAATGTATACGGAGGAGCCATACACACTCCCAGCCTGAACAGTCTCAATTACTCCCATTCCTCAGCCCATCATTTTCTGACGTTGGGACGCAGCATTCCGTTAACACCGTTTTCATCAAGTGCTGCTGATGTCCATACGTATTGGCAAATATTTGCTATTAACAACATGCTCTCTAGAACTCTCTGTTCTCTTGGATTTTATGACACTATTCCATCCTGGTTCTCTCTGAAATTTCCTTCTTTCTTTTTGGAAATCTCTTCCTCTGTTCATCAAAACACTTGGGCTGCCCTATGTTTTCATTATTGGTCTGTGATTCCTCAGTCCCAATAAGTTCTTCTTAGATAATGATGATAGATCTGGGTTTTAGTTTCCTCATCTGTAAATTGGGGTTAACGATAGCATTCTCTTTTAGGGATGTTATAAGAACTACATAATTCATGTAGAGCACTCAGCATGGAGCTTCACATATACCAGGTTTGTGGTGTCAATTAATGTTGTTATTATGTTGGAGATGATTTTCTTTCTCGGGGACTATCATCCAGCCAGTCACCCACATCTGATTTTTTTTCCTGTTGTATACACCACAAACATTTCCACGGATCCCTGCCATGATAGATCAATGCTGCCACTTCATTCTCCCTTCATTTTTATCAATTCCTGGCAACTCCTCCAGGAAGTCTTCCTTGAAGTTCAGGCTGGATTAGGGCCTCCCTTTGTCCTCCCTGTACATTCTTCTGCTTTAGCCCACCCTACAGGATATAGTAATTACCTATTTATTTATGTGTCCCTCTACCCTACTAGACTGAGATTTTCTAGACAAGTGACCACAGCCAATTTACCTTTAACCCTCCATGCCTAGAACAGAAGAAGTGCACTGGAAGTGTCTGTTACTCTAAAATAAACTGTGTGTTTTTGAGAAGCAACAAGGCATAGAAGAAAGAGTATTAGACAAGATTGGCAAACAGGCAACCAGTTGGATACAAAAACCGATGAGTGATCATCTAGAAATAGAACCCGAGGCTATATCTGAGCTAGCAAGAAGTCAGGAGATGCATTAGCGTTTTTGCCAAGGGCATGGGATGGGGTCATGATAGAACTTGTGCAATTGAAACTTCTGTCCTTCCTATATAGGTTCTGAGGTGACAGCCCCCTTCTCATTCCAGTTTCGTCACTCGCTGCCTGAGCGTTGTCTCTCCATAACAGTGTCCGCTCTCCATTATAGGTGCTAAGAAATACTGTAGGTGAAAGCATTCGTAAAACTTAAAAGTCCTTGAACAAACTGTGTCTTATTCTTATTATAATTCCTAGCAGAATCAAGCAAAGGTGGTAAGTGCTCAGGTAACACTCATTGGATGATTATTGTGCACTTTGTTATATCTAGACCGAGATTAAGATTTGAAATATCTCAGTTCCTAGAAATGCTTTTGAGCCAACTTTTGTAAATGTTGTTACTTCAGTACATATATCCTTTACATCTGGAAAAATAATTATTTATAGCTATGTCAGCGACTTTGTAATGGGGAATACCTGTCTAGAAAACGTCCATAAGTCTTTTCTTTCTCTTCTAAGGTATAAACTCTTCTGCTCAGTTTCACTGGCACCTAAGACCTGCTTGCTTGAAAGCACATTCTTGCTTCTGTCTACATGGTTTCAATTAAATAGCAAAGTTACTTGGTAACTTGAGTGTCTTAGCTACAAATCCTAATTTTTTCCCTTATTAATTCAACCTTTTTAAAGCAACTCAGGAGGCATCAACTACAGACTTGATCAACTTTTATTGGTCTGTTGGTAAGTGCCAATGACAAAACTCCCTGCAGAGAATGTCACTTCGTTTGCATCCACTCACTGGCCTGTCACACTAAAGAAGAAAAATAATCACTTGTGACATAAAAATTTCAAAGGAGTGATAATAAATTATTTACTAAAAATTATGATAAGCAAAACAAAGCAACACAACAGAACATGTTTCTAATCTGGTTAAAAATTACATGTTTTACAGGTTCTATAATGCTCAATATATTAAATATACCCCTAATAATGTAAATATTTATGCTTAAAGAAAAACAATAAAAACAGTGGAAAGATGCACACTAAACTACTATCTAAGGTTATTTCTGGAGCTGGAATTAGATAGGAAAGTGGGTTTTTATTTTGTTTACTTCTGTACAACTTATAATAAATGCAATGAGTATTATAATTATTGCATAATTACTGTGTTTGAAAGATTTATAACAATAATAGGATTTTTAGTTATTATAAGAAGTGATAATAACATTTGGGTTTAAAAGACATTGTAATTTAAAGAATTAAAAGACAATCCAATAATTGGCACGCATCACGGTGTAGAAAGATTTCTGAAGCAGTTCAAAATTGGGAAGATACACAAAAACTTCTTTTTTCACAGGTCTGACATTTCTGAAAATTGAGTAGTAGTCTTCAAAGTTATCTAAGTCCCCAGAGAGGTATGCATTTTCACAGACAACTCTATAAGGGAGACACATATTTCAGTCACCTTTCCCTCTGCTTTTTAGAGAAAGGGTACTCCCAAGAGCCTTTTTGAATTACTGATGTCACTGTAGTTGGTAGTAGCACAAAAAGCCCACTGCTACACTGTAACCCAATGTAATGGTGCAGGGCAAGACTAGCTAATGATGTCTTTTCTTAATTTTAGATACTATTATTGAAATTTTACTAAAATTTGCATTTTTTACAGTACCATCACTAACATATCTTCATAATGCAAATGTCTTATACAACCCATAATGTTCTAAGTGCCTGAGGGCAGGAATTATAGCTGATCATTATTGTCTTTTCTGTGGTTTTGCTAATTTTTGTTGAATTAAGTAATTGAGGTCACTCGTTTTAAGACAGAATTTGACCTTGCAGTTAGATACATAGAGGAAACATTTGCTTTAAAAGTCATTGTTTTGGCTTTCCACAGAAATTTCAAAGATATAGTTTGCCTACGTTCCAACACATTTAAAAAATTACACATAAGATTTCTAATATTCACTTTAAGGGACTTTCTTGCATTATCAATCTTGACTTTATGTGCATTTAATTCTCTCAAGAATATCCTGCAGGAAAAGTCATATTAGAAATAACTAAAGAGAAGCAAACTCTTGCATATTCTTTGAAAATAAGACTACTATAAGGTGAAATAAATTAACATTTCCTTGGGTGTTCCCACTGAGCCAATGAGCTGCAAGTTTAGGCAGATATGCCTGTCATCCCTGCTTCGAGAATTCAGCAGGACTGATGAACTGTAGAATGGATACGTGGAGATGTGTTCCTATCAGCCCACTCATTTATACATCCCTATTCAGTCATTTAATAGCCACGTGATTTTAAATAATTCACTTAAGTGCTTTGAACCTCAGTTTCTTTTACTGTAAAGTGGAGATGCAAATATTTCACTCCCCTACCTCAAAGTGTTGTTCTACATGCCTTACAAATGTGCCAATTAGAGGATAATCTCATTATCCATTACTATAAAAGTATAAATTAAATAGTAACATCTCTTTCTCACTCATTGTCCTGTGCTGAAATGGACTAACATGGTTTTAAAAATGACTTTAATTAGTTTAATTTTTAACACACATTATCACTCCTAGGATTAGTGGTTTGAAGAGCTTTTGTTCCATCGTTAATGTGCAGGTCATCACTAACCCGTCTTCATGTCTTCGCACTGTGTAGATTCACTTTTTTACTAGCTGAAAACTAAAGCTAAATGTCGTAACGAATGCAGCGAGTGCAGACCTTCAACTTAGAAGTGAGCTCCTCTTGCCTTCCATGGAATGTATAATAGTGAAATTGTATTCGGTGAAATCCACATTGCCTTGTATGCAATATCTTAGAGTTCTTCAAACTCAGTCACACACACACACACACACACACACAAAGTCTGTATTTTAATTAAATGATTAAAATTCCACCTAGAAATCTACAAAGGTAATTTGGCTCCTGCATCATAGACAATGGTCATAATATAATTTCCGGTAATTGTAGAGAAAATAAAAATATCATAGAGGCACAGAGTTTCACAGGAGAAGAGTCTGCTGACCCTTGTGGATTTGTGACTACCTCCTGGAGAAACCACAGGGTGAGCCCAGTTGAGAACCAGGTGAAGTGCATGGCCGGTGGCCTGCCATCATTTCTTTCAGTGAGAGACCTCCTGTTTGCTCCATCCTGTGCACTAACGGTGTGAGTTGTGAATAAGTCTAGAGGCCTCTTGGGTTGAAATTTTTCGTCTGACATCTCTTGGGGACTAAGGTATTAGTTTACTAATGTGAAAAATTAATCTAAGCAAGTGTATTAATGGAATAAGGCTGGAGAGCTAGACCAGGTGAGACACCTGTTTTACTGTGGCCAACTGCAGCTGATGCATCAGGTTTGTTTGGGGACTTGACCATGACCAAAGGTGCCCAGAGCCATATGCGGTGGAGCAACTGAGGCTCAGGAGGCCTGCTGGCATCTTGTGGTCAGGTGTCCATAACGTTGTGCCATATCTGGGCTGGTTCTGACCACTGGATCAAGATGATGGCCTAACAGGTTTGTGACTACACTGGTGTGATCTTACCATGATATCACCAGCTTCAACACCAGTCTGAGGACATCCAAAGAAGCCTCCTTAATAAGTTTCACACACATTGGAGTTTACAAACAGCATGAAGTCCTCTGGCTATGTGTATGTAGCCAGAATGAATATGTCAGCAGCAGCAACAGCAGCTAATGTTTACTACACACTCTGTTCCAGGTGGCCTGGGTGGTGTTTTACACAATTTCCATCATTTAATCCTCACCATAAACCCCGTAAAGGAAAGAGTAGTGTTGTCCCACTTTGCAGGTGAGAAAACTGAGGCACAGAGAAGAAAAGAAACTCGCCAAAAGTATTCTCCAATGCCTCTATGAAGCTCCGTGCCTCCAACTCTCTCAAATTCGGGCCTGTGCTACTCCAGAGTTGCTGGGAAAATCCACCCAGACAACTCAGCTAACTCGACAGTCAGCACTCAGTGCCTGCCGTGGCCTTGACCAAATGGCTGGACAGGTTGGTATGCAGAGTATCCAGTGTTTTCTTGAGGAATTGAAAATAAACTAATTAAAACTTTAAAAATATGTAAACATTTTCATGAACATGATTTTAATATTTTGCTTTTTGATACCACTTTAGCTAGTGGTTGTCAAGTCAGTTTGTCAGTTTCTTCATGAAGAGCATCTAAACTTTGATCAAAATGTAAAGTTTATTTTTGCCTTAAATGAAATGAATCACTTCTGGCTCTACCTGGTCTGGGGGAATGTTGACGGGGACATGTCATGTGAGGCAGCCAGCAAAAATGCTGAGCAGCATTAGAAGGTGTGGGAGCAACAATGAGTCAAAGAAAAAGGGAAGCTACTGGTCCATCTCAAAATGTGAGTTTATAGAAACCTGACAGAATGCCCACAGCCAGACCCAGAAGCATAGAAGATGAGCTAGGGAGCTAGTGTGATTGTGGAAAATTTTTTTTTCAATTTTCTGAAACTTTATTTTTAAGGCTTTGACCTATTAATTCCTTCAAGTATAATGTCAGAAATTCTAGAATATTTGCTTGTACATGTGAACCAGAGAGGTTAAGAAAGACTGATTGAGACTTCCAGCCAAGATGGAGGCATGGGTAGATATACTTTGCCTCCTTGCACAACCAAAAGAAGGACAGCAACAAATTTAAAAACAAAAAATATCCAGAACTGCCCCCAAATCAGAATGTATGGAATTCTGACAACCAAAAAGTTAAAGAAGAAACAGTCATCCAGCCTGGTAGGAAGGCAGAGAAGGGCAGTCTGTTCAGAGAGGACTTGCAGCCAGGTGGCGGCTGTCAGACTGAGCAGTCCCACATCTGTGTGTGGATAAACCAGGAGGAACAACTGGGGAGCGAGAGATCATGCAACCCAGGGTTCCAGTGCAGGGAAATAAAGCCACAAAACCTCTGGCTGTAAATACCTGCAGGGGTTGAGGTGGCAGGAGAAACTCCCAGCCTCAGAGGAGAGTGTTTTGGAGAGACCCACAGGGTCCTAAAACGTATACAAACCTACCCACCTGGGAATCAGTATCAGAAGTGCCCAATTTGTTTGTGGGTAGTGGTGGAAGTGACTGAAAGCCTGCTGAGAGCAGAGCAAGTGGCACTGTTCCCTCTTGGACCCCTCTCCCATATACAGCACCACGATGCAGCAATGGTGGGTTGCCCCACCCTGGTGAACACCTAAGGCTCCACTCCTTATGACATAACAGGCCCACCGAGACAAAAAATATGGCCCAAGTGAAAGAACAGATCAAAGGTCCAAAAATAGAACTAAGTGAAGAAGAAATGCAGAGTTCAAAACACTGGTAATCAGGATGCTCACAGAAATGGTTGATTATGGTCTCAAAATAGAGGAAAAAGTGAAGACTATGCAAAGTGAAATAAAGAAAAATATACAGGGAACAGTAAAAGGAAGGAAACCAAGACTCAAATAAATGATTTGTAGCAGGAAGAAAGAAACATTTAACCAGAAAAGAATGAAGAAACAAGAATTAAAAAATAGGAGGAGAGGCTTAGAAACCTCTGCAACAACTTTAAACATTCCATCATCTGAATCATAGGGGTGCCAGACAAAGAAGAGGAAGAGCAAGAAATGGAAACCTTATTCGGAAACATAATGAAGGAGAATTTCTCCAATCTAGCAAAGGAAATAGACTTTTAGGAAGTCCAGGAAGCTCACAGAGTCCCAAAGAAGTTGGACCTAAGGAAGCACACACCAAGGCACATCATAATTACATTAGCCAAGATGTAAGACAAGGAGAGAATCTTAAAAACAGGAAGAGAAAAGGACATAGTTACCTACAAAGGAGTTCCCATAAGACTAACAGCTGATTTCTCAAAATAAACCTTGCAGGCAAGAAGGGGCTGGAAAGAAGTATTTGAAGTCATGAAAGGCAAAGACCTACATCCAAGATTATTCTATCCAACAAAGCTATCATTTAGAATGGAAGGGCAGATAAAGTGCTTCCCAGATAAGGTCAAGTTAAAGGAGTTCATCATCTCCAAGCCCTTATTGTATGAAATGTTAAAGGGACTTATGTAAGAAAAAGATCAAAACTGTGAACAGTAAAATGACAACGAACTCACAACTATTAACAACTGAACCTAAAAAACAAAAACAAACTAAGCAAACAACTATAACAGGAACAGAATCACAGAAATGGAGATCACATAGAGGGTTATCAGTGGGGAGGGGGCAGGGGGAGAGTAGGGGAAAAGGTACAGGGAATAAGAAGCATAAATGGTAGGTATGAAATAGAAAGGGAGAGGTTAAGAATAGTATAGGAAATGGAGAAACCAAACAACTTATATGTATGACCCATGGGCATGAACTAAGGGGCTTGATGCTGGTGGGAAGGGGGTGCAGGGAGCAGGGGAATACAGGGGAGAAAAAAGGGACAACTATAATAGCATAATCAATAACATATATTTTTTAAAAAACAGTGATTGAAAATCCACTAAGAACATATTTTCTTTTCATGCTATTCTCTCTAAATGTTTTCTTCTTCAAGTAAAAGTGCTAAATGAAATTGAGGCAAGCAATCTATCAGACATAGAGTTCAAAATAGTGGTCATGAAGATGCCTAAACTCTGTTTTTTACAACCGCAAACTTCTTGAAGCCAGGAATGCTGCCTCTTTGTCCCCTGCTGACATGGTATTTGTGAAAGACAGAGCAGGCTGATAGAAGGCAGCCCACTTTGAAAGCCTGCACACTCTCCACTTAACATAAAGCTTTTCACGTTACCCGACCCAGCAATGCTAGTATCCGTTGCAGCGATGTAAGAACCTTATGACGATAATAAACCTGTGAGTGGAACAGGGCCCTGCTTTAGTCCATCAAGATGCCTAAATGTGGACATTTGGCTTACCCCTTCAGGCTGAGCTATTTCCCTGGGTTCTGCCCAACTCCTTAGGACCTCGGCTACCCACCTTCACTGACTTCTGATTTGCCAACTCCTCTCCTAACGTATAATCTATGATGCGTCCTGTTCCGTACAGTTGACCTTTGAACAACGTTGGTTTGAACTGTGCAGGCCCACTTATACACACCTTTTTTCAATAAATAAATATAGCACTGTAAATGTATTTTTCCTTATGATTTTTTAAAGAATATTTTCTTTTCTCTAGCTTACTTTATTAAAAGAACACAGTACATAATACATATAACAAACAAAATATGTGTTAATCAATTTTATATTATAGGCAAGGTTTCTAATCAATAGTAGATGATATTAATAATAATGAAGGTTTTGGGGAGTCAAAAGTTACAAGTAGATTTTTGTTTCAAGGGGGTCAGTACCCCTAACCCTCAAGAGTCAACTGTACATTGAATATTGGAGAAACATTTTATCATCTGACATTTTAATAAACTCGAGTTGCCATTTAGCCAAAATGGTTCAAGTATAACTCAATTTTTAAAAATGATGTTTTGGGTTAAGATGAAACTGGTTAAAATCCATGCTGAATGATTGCTGTAAGTTTTGCTCCTTGAAAACCTACTTTGCTGTGCTTTTTATCATTAAACTGAGTGAGTGAGGATGGATCCTAGAGAGGTATGCAATAAATGACAGTATCATTAGGTTTTTAAATTTGGTGTCTATAATAATTTTGGCTGCTTTTATCTTTAGGACCTCTATTGTGGAATCTCCTGATTCTTCGGGCAGGGAAGAATTTTAAATCAATTGCCTAGTATTAGAGAAAAGATGAGAAGTATGTAACTTGTCCCACATTGTGTGGTTAGTTCAATAATTAGCATCTAAGTCCCGGGAATTCTTCTCCATCTTCTTCTTACCACAGTAAGCTACAAATAGAGCCATTTAATGAGTTAATTTCATTGTCATTACAAATAATAAAAAATATATATAAGAAGTCACCTGGAAGACATACATCAAATTGTTTAATGCCAAATAAATTGTTACTCTGTTTCAAAAAGTATATTGGTAAATTTAAGCACTGAATAAAATCAGAGCATGCAATCAATTATCTGAATATTCCCGAACATTTGACATTACAGACTTAAATGAATACATATACCTATAGGGTATTAGCATTTGACTCAAATCTGTCTAATTTTTCAAAAGGGGAAGAAATCACTCTACACTGGCATTTAACAGCAGGAAACCCATAAGGTGATTATATTTTAACTAGTTTCTATTATATATATTTCAAATGTCAAAACTTTATAAGATGGCCTAATATGTAGTTGTTCCAAAGTAAGTAAGTTTTTGAGTGAAGTAGAATGGTAAAGAAAAAATTCATTGAAGAGGGTAACAGACTGTACCATATGGCTCTCAAAGTCAACCAAATTCTTTTTGGAAGACTCTCAAAGACCATGAGAACTGGCTTGTGTTTTTAAAGGAGAATACTTCTCTTTGTATGTAGAAGAAAGGTGCCTTGATTTTGCTGTTAAATGTAACTGTATTCCATATCTGAATACACGGCATTCCAGTTTCCACTTAAAGACGTGGTACGGAGTTGCGCCTCCCCCCACCTCCCCAAATGCCATTGTGGAGAAAAGAGCTTGTGAGTGAATTATTTGGAGTAGAAAAGCTTCAATGTTGGAGCACCAACATTGGGCGACATGATGCTCAGGTTGCCACAGACACAACCACACGATTAGTATTGTGTTGTTTTCATTTTCTTTCTCTTTTACAAAGATCACAAATAAATACCTGATATCTTAAAACACACATGCCTAATTCCACAAGCTGTTATAATGAAGTCCTTTGAATTATATTATAAATGCTTGAACATTAAAAATTCATCAGCAAGGAGAGAGAGGTACTTTCTATTTGTGGTGTTCTGGATTTAAACACAACCCGTTAAGAATGGCTGATTGTCCTGAGGAAGCACCGCTGACAGCCATCAGCAGTCTGTGCAAATGGTGTATGGAAAACGTAATAAGAGCTTCAGGAGTATATTTCAACCCATATAATAAAGTAATTGTGAAAGCGTAATTGCAGCCTGGTTCCATACCATATTAGGGTAAGGAATGAGATGGTAAGAAAATAGGAGATTCACAGAATTATTTTGAAGCAATTTCAGCAATGACTGTGTTCCAGAACATGTAGCACTTGTCAGAAAAAAATAATTTTAAAATGCACAGTAGTGTTCACCTAGGAAAACCACTATGATGAACCTGAGCAAAATGAACATTGATCATTTTATTATTAAAAAAAACGGAACTTATGAGCAACTTCAAATGGAAAAATGATATTGAATGTGAAGCCACTGATTTCAGTCTGTTAAAGCAGTTTTAAAAATTAAGGATAAACTTCATTCTTTATTTTAAATAATGTTTTGTTCAAATTTCCAAAGATTTACATACTTGCACGATTAGAATTTCAATTTTAAAAAATTCATTCCTTTGGCTCCTCCATAAACAATCACTATGGGCTTAAGTTACCAAGTCACCGCCGCCCACAGGCTATCAGTTGCTTTCATAGCAAGACCTGAGAAAGGGCAAGGAATTATGCTCCTACGCTCACTATGTCATCTAGACTAAAAAGGGAAAAGGAGCAGAAAAGGTAAATGCATGAATGAACACAGGGATATTTAGAGCTTAATGTAAATAGCATTTAGGTCAAATATTAAAGTTGTCCATTTGAGTAGCAGATCCTCTCTATCTTCTATTAACAGGATTATTCACATCACATCTAAGATTATTACCTCTGTAAAGGCACACTTTTTTTTTCTTTTTCTATCCCTACCACTTAGCACAGTTTCTGGTGCATAGTAATCATTCAAAATATTTAATGAATAAATTAACCAAGATTTGCAAATGTCAGGCTGCTGGAAGCAGAGTCTATAAAACTCTTTGGCATGGGCCTTAAAACATAGGGAGGAAAGGGCTACAGGATCAAATATGAAAAATCTGCTGCTTTTTTTCATTTTTTTTGTTCCACTTTATGGAACCTTGTGAGTAAATGTAGGAAAACTGCAGACATACACAGTGTTTATTCCCCTGATCTGCTATTTTGGATGAAACTTCAAAAGGTATTATATGCACGGAAAGCTCCTTGATTTGGGTAAAGGATAAATCTGAAATGTTCATCTGCCTAAGTGCAGTTTCTAGAAGAGAACGTAATTTTGTCATTAAAGGATATATCCATTATTTACACATGCCTGTGAACAAATAATTTATTTCAAAAACAGCTAAAAGCTTAAATGAAATAAAGGAAAAACAAACCAACCTGATTTAATGGTGTGCTGTGGATATCAGGTAGATGGCATTTTTAGGAAAGCCTGCATACACATGCCCTGAATCTACCCATCTCGCCTTGCATCAGCTGCAGGACTGTTCTCCAAGGACAGCTCAGTCCACTGAATCGTGTACCCTGATGACGGAGAGACAGGAGAAAACGGCTGCCCAGAAGCAGAAGCTCATTGCAGGCAGCTGAGGTTGTGGGTAGGATAGTACTGGTAAAGGTCATCTAAGAAAATAAGTGTAAAAAAATCTTGAAAATAATGTCAGTTATCTTACAAATTATGTCTGTGGTGATGGAAGGAAGGGAGAAAGAGAGAAAGGGAAGAAAAGTGGGAGGGAGTTATCCAAGCTTAAGCCAATTGTTATGTTACAGGTGTTGCCCTGTCCTATACCTGTTCCCACCCCGCCTCCAACCATCGCTCTAATCAATTCATTTCTTCACGATCCTTTCCTTTTCTGGGATGGTCTAAATTCTTGTTAGGCTAGGTTACATACTAATATCTACCAATATGACACCACTCTTGTCTACCTTCCTCCATCACAGAACATCACCAGGTTTTGCCAGTACTATGAGATTTTGCTCTTTCATCTACACGTTGGACACTTGACTTCCTCCCTCTTCAGCATTTTCTTCCTTTAAACATAGTATCACTAGGCCTCTGGCACCAGCAATTACTGGACCGCAGCTGAATAGCCTTCCATTTCAGACTACGATCAAGTACTTTGTTAAGCTTTGTTATCAAAAAGAGAGAATTAGAGAACGTCAGGGAAAAAATAAGAATGAACAAAATGTTCCATTCTCCGTGGGAGAGATGTCCTAACAGAATAAACTTATGCAAGGCATCCGGTCTATTTCTTAATAACAAAGAGAAAAGGCCTTTATGTTACTGCACGCTTCCCAGACTCATGCCCCTGGGAGTGGAGTGATGTGCCGGGGCAGTAGAACTCTAGAACGCCATGGACTCTCTTCCTGGAACACAGAGTGGCCACAGTTGTAAGTGATTGAAAGTATAATATTTACATTAAAACGCGTGAATGTGTTATGGAACATAATATAAAATCCACATATGTCATAAAGATGAAACGCTGGCCCTCCAAGACCTATGTAGATTCCAGAAGCACTTCTGGGCTCTTTGTGGTAGAAATTCATTAGCACGCTTCCATAGAAAAATGAGAGGACTTTGTTATGAGGATATTTGAAGACTGTGAGACACCTTCAAAACTGCTGATAGACATTTCTGAATGTGTTTGGACACTTGAATATACTTCCCAAATTTACTAGTAATAGTAGGTATATTTATCACTGAACGAGAAATTTCAGGAAAGCAATTATTAGCAATTTTGAAAGTTAACTCAGCATGTATACATCTAAGACTGTACACAAAGCATTATTATTCATTGTTAATGACTGGGCTTAGTTAAAAAAAAGAATTTTCAGATAGACAGCAACACTCTAGTGGGCTTTAAGAAGTTAACTTTTTATATAACTCAACCTTTTGGCTGGAGCATAAAACCTAGATGCTTATCATTTGTCTATAATTTGAAAAGTCATCAAAAAACAGATAAATACCCAATCGTTCACTTTATCATCATGTAATTCCCCCAAGGAGTCTTTGCTGGTACATTCTTATTAGGGCTGAACATCAGCCCACTTACTGTAAACGATTTGAATTCCACCCAGCTTCTCCCAAACCATTCTCTGTAACGACGACAGCTACCTTCCTAGAACCCAGGCCTGAGGCTTTCCTTCTGCTTGTTCCTACACTGTTCCTGGTTCTGTCCTGTCCCTATTCCAGTGAGCCTCTCTCCCTTCGTCATGTCCCGTTGCTCACAACAGATACCTCAGTCTCAGCCCAGACATCCCACGTTCTGCTCAGATGGCTCTCGATGTCTCACCTCCACACATTCCTCATTTTATGTCTTTTGCTGTCTTTTATTTAGAGAAAGACTTTTTATTCATGAATAATTAGTGTTGATATGTCTCTCAGATAACACACTTTTGTCACCCAATGTGTTTCTATTTTTCCCTGACTCTGTGAAAGAAAGAGCCAAATCGAATGTTAAATTATAGTGATAATACGTAAGCTAAGAAATACGCATCACTGTTTCCTGGCTATAACGTTCTGTGTTAATACTAATAATATTAGTCTTATTGTATGTGTTGCTTCTCATGTTAACATTCCTCAAGTAGTTTTGAAAAGAAATAGAAAGTCTAAAAAATAATTTAAAAACTAGAATTTCCCTGTAAATGTTGCCCAAGGTTTAAGGTGAATTGAAGTGCCACTTCCTCCAGGAAGCAACCCGGGATTTCCTCACTTCAATTCATTATCTCTTCTGTTCCCCAAAGCACGCTGACCATAGACTTCATAACACATCAGTTGTACTACAGCTGTGTTATGGTTACTTGTATTCCTCTCTTGATTAGCCATGTGGAGGCAGCGCCACCGTTTACTCATCTCTGTGCCTCTCCTGGCACCTTGCCTCCCTTAACACTCAGCATAGGGCTTTGCACACAGTTGGTGTTCAGTAAATGCTCTTCAATTTCTAAAAATGAATTAAATGCACCTTATTAACAAAGCCCAAAGCTCCCTTAGAAGTGCATGCCAAATAAAAAACCCTATTTCTAAGCTAAAATATTCTCATTTCATCCCTGTGCAAATATTTGTATGGGGACTGTATTAGAGCTACCTGAAAATAAGAAGTTATAATGGAAACAGTGACACAGCCTTAAGTGAAGCAACCGAAATAGGAACTACTTTAATACTTTTACTGAAATGTTCTCTGCTTGATAAAGTTCATTACCAGAATATCATCTTTAAAAGTGAAATGCATTCAGCTGAGCAGGTTTTTTCATTTTGTAAATAGATTTTTCCTTGCCTGAGCTCTCAGTTTAAAGTACAAAATAGTCTTCCATAACATTAGAAAAATGTCACCTCATACATAAAGTTAAATTTTTAAAATAAAATAGATTTTTCTTCTTTAGCATTTTAAAGGTACAGTCGCACCTTCATACAGCCATCACCCTGAACTGCATACTATATTAAGGGCTGAATCATCAGCCTGAAATTTGATATGTTCTAAAATGCGTTGAGATAACATATTAGAGCCTAGAACAAAGTCAAGTCCCGTGGGATGTCCTCAGGCTATAAAGTCACCATCTTTTCAACATCATCCCACTCATTACTCTGGTTATATGTAAAATGACCCTGGCACTAATCTTTTTCTCCCCTCTTCAAAATGACACAGAAAAGTAGCTATATGCTAAATTTACAACCCAAGTTCCAAATTTCCACACCATATTCAGTGAAAAATTATGCATAGCATATTCATCACATATTTTTTCTTTTCCATTAATAAGTTCCTGACCAGTCGGGGGTTATTGTAGCCCAAGTTACCTGACAGAGTAAGTTTTGCACCACTCTGAACATCTCACATGTATTGGGTTTAGATATCTCAATAAGATAAATGGGGTATCATCACCATTGCTTCTTGGCAAAGAAGTGATAGCAGAAATTGATTGTTGACTGTTAAGTTTTCAGCAGAGGAGTCATTTTTCCAATAAATGAGCATTCATATATTTGGTAATGTCATTTTACAATAAGCATTGTATTTTAACCAAAATTTAGAGACCATTTTATGAACCTTCCACCTCTCAGAAATATAGCCTTTCTTCTCCACCCACCCACCCCCAGACCTTTTCTAAAGATTTCAAGCTATAGAAAGGCAATTGGCCTCAGTAAATTTTTCCGCTAGCTTACATTTTTTTTTCTTTCTTTTCAAAGTACTCTTTAGAGGAAAAAAAAAAAAAAAAAGAAAGGACGAAAGACAAACACTCTTCATATAACAAGTGCCATAAGAAAAATATGTTCTGGCAGACTTTTCCCAACTTGTAACTGAAAAGAATTTACATCATCCAAGTATAAGTGCAAAGAGTTAAAGAAAGAAATCTCAAAATGGATTTTTGTACCACTTTCAAACTCCGAGACTAAGGGAACACAAGTGTTTCACTTCAGAAATGAATAACGAATGACTTCAGTACACATACACCTTTCTCTTTTTGGAAAAATTGCACATAAAAGCGCATTTTTTGGCACGGCTGACCAGTAGAGATATGGAGCTAAGCACAGTCATGAATTCGCTCACTCTGATATGCACACATGATACGCAATTAAAATCTCCATTCACATTCCTGCCGGGGTGTCAATCATGAGGAAAGCCTCTTTGACAACATTCAGCGAAGCGTACCCACTAACCGCTCAACGGGAACTTAAACAGTAACAGCTTTTGTTTCTAGCAAGAATAAATTTTTTTTTTTTTACCAAGATTAGGTTCAGTTTCTAAGAAATCATTATGCTCTGAATTTTAAGGCCTTTCATTAAAAATGAAAATGTGTCAGAAAGATTTTGTATGGCAATCCATGTGATGTAATATCTAGAAAATATGAGATATATAAAAAATCCTAGCCTTCTCAACTGCGGGGGGGGGGGGTATCTTTTTAACTTTTCCCTTTGAGAACAATGAACAATGATCTCATAAAGCAGTTCACTGGGCAGAAATGTGACGTTTCTAACTCATTCTGAAGTTTTTCACTAGGATTTTAAAACTTTTAAAATGGATCAGACTCTAATCTCACTTGAAAAGTGACTGACCAGTTTATAAAGCAATGGCAAAGTGACTTTTTTTTAATCATGAGAATATTTACAGTATACAGTTAATGTATTATAGAATTGTACACCTGAAAGCTATATAACTTTATTAACCAATTTCACCTCAATAAAGTCAATAAAAAAGTATAAAGAAGAAAAAAAGAGAATATTTAGCATGTCAGAAATACTGTATGCATCAAGCCTTCCAATTATGGAGCTCTATAGAAATATTATGCACATAAATTCTTTCCAGATGAACCCAGAAGGTACTCTGTTCATAACTTAGTTTCTGTTGAACATCTAATCAAAGACTGTGCCCTTCATAATAGCACATTAGTGTGCTTTAAAGTCATAAATCCATAAAAACAGGGCGCAGTAAAATTGAATATAGGATGCTTGTTAATCTGCTGCTGTGTCTGTTTTGAGCAACTAACCTTGGATTACAAATTTGAAACGAGTTAATACTATCAGATATTGAAATATTTGTCTTCTTCCTTATCACGCTCTGTAACTGAGAGAGCAGATGCATCCTGACCATTAGCAGTCATGACAAATTGCCTTGCTAATGAACGTCCCACACTGAAAGTGCCATAACTGATTAAACTACAATTTCCCACTACCAGACAGAGAGAGAGCTGGGGACTCCAGCAGTGGGCAACTCTGATATTCTGCCAACAGGCCTTCAGGGCACAGTGTGATATTTAGAAAAACACTCTAAATTCCATATGAACATCTTCTAAAAGCCTATTGTATACAACAGGTTTTTAAAGGACATTGGATAAAACAGCTTAGGTTGTAGCTGATGAGCCATGAAAAATGGATGTATTTTAACTATTTGGTATCCTTGCAAGTATGGGTGGAAGAATATTCTGTGTGGGTTTCTCTCTCTCTCTTCTTCCTTTTCCCCACCCCCAAGACATTGTGTGTGCTTTGCATTTCACATAAAATCTTTCTTTTGTCAGTTCCTTTGTTGGTGCAAAATTGGCAGCAGTTCAAATTCAAAGTACTCCTATTCATTTACTGACCAATGTCATGCTAGTTCACATCAGCCAGGAGCTAAGCTCTGAAAAACATAAAAGACTTGCTTCACCACTGACGAATAATGTGTACATTTTTACAGAGCTTAAACCTTAATGCTTTCCCTGAAACTAACAATACAGTATATCTTATCATTCCTTTTTCACAAGCAGGCAGCTGCTGAAACGCTTGCCACTTCAAAATATCAATTGCTTGCCAGAGTTTTCCTCAACACACCCTGTCAAACTCATGTATATTGTGCAATGAAAATGGTGCAGGGCTGAAAGCTAGAAATTGTGTCAAATTCTGCTGTAAGGGTATGATGTGCAAAGAACAATGTGTGACAACCGTAGAGACTACAAACAATGGCACTGGAGCCAGGGACTTCATAGATCACAACTGCGCCTGTACATATTTTATTGTAGGCATTATATATTTAAAGCATGACAAATGTACCTTTGTATGTCATGTGCAGCACAAATAGAAGCTCCGCCCACTAGTTTGCCTTTTGCATTTCTACTGATGATGGAAACAGTTGAGTTTCCTTTCTTTCCCTTCTCTTAAAATATGTAAGGTTCTTCGATCATAAGGAAGAAGACACACACACACACACACACACACACACACACACGCAGGGTTATCAAAATGAGTCACAGAAAACAGGAGACAATAATACAAGATGAGAAAATGAGGCCTTGTTCACTTAACATTTGGCTTCTCTCTAAGCACACAAAAGCAAGAATTACCTTAAACACTAAGCCAGGGTGTCAGGAGAACTACGCTACCACTATGCCTATAAATTGTTGTCTACCTAATTTTCATGCAGATAAGTGCTGGCGTATTGATTTGCACAATTTTGTGGCAAAATGGAAATCCCACATGAATATGTTCTTTGTGTGCAGAAAATATGGTTTAAAGGAGCTTTTTACTATTATTGCTTTCCCATGCCTAGAGAACAATTAAGCAAATAATATTTCACTACTGCATCAGGTTTATAAACTAACACCAAGTCCTGTCTGTTTAGGTTTTAAATATCCCTTCTCATTTCCCAGTTCGCTCTGTTTACTTTTGAATGATTCTGGTTGTCAAAAAGTTGTGTTTCTTCCCAACATCTCCTTAAATAACATGTAAAATCTGAAAACGTTCTCTGTTTGAAATACATCTACTCCCTTATAAAGGGGTTTCTGGCTATCACAGCCCTACACCGATTTCGTCAATGAGTGTGGAAATGGAAACGTGTGCATGGGAGAAAATTAGTTTAAATATATATTCATCTCCTCTATGACCTAGCTTAGGTAACAAAATCTTTATCACACAAGCAGCTTGGAGTGACATTAACTGACTCTGAGGCTAAGGGAAACGAACAGACATGCTTTGAACGTGTGGATAAATATTTTGGAGAGAGCATAGGGGGTGTAGGTTCTGAGGGGTGCTGACCTTCGGTGTGTTTATTAGTGAGACAATGATGCGTGATTAACACACAGCAGCTGCACCGGAACTGCTGCCATGATTACGGGGTGGGGCAAAAGTAGGTTCACAAGTTGTGAGTAGGCAAACCACAGTGTATTCTTATATTATTATTTATTAATCATTGTATTATTTTCCCTGTGAACAACTAGAAGAACTGTGAACCTACTTTTGCCCAACCCTGTATAATAGCGTTTTATAGCCATCAAGGGAGTGAGGGAGGAGGTCTTTATTAACCATTAGATGAGATTAGCACATTATGTGAACTTTAGTAGGCAAATTATCTCTTATTGAAATATAATGTTAGTTATAACTAATTGTAAACACGATTTTTAAAACTTCCCAGTGAACAACCCAGTGTTTTACTACCATTCAGCTCATTATTGTCTGGTAATCAATGAAAACATGTTCCGTGGTGGGTCGCACTCACAGGAGCTGAGTTTTAAAGGTAGACCATATCACTGAAGGCTGACTTTTAAATTGTTTGGCATCACAAGTTCAGGGATATTAGCATACATGCAAACTTTTTCTAATGAAATAAAACTGTTCATGAACTAGAAAAGCTGCTTTGGAATTTTTCTTCCTCTTTATTTCCTAAGCGGTTCTTAAAAGATTAGTTTTGCAGTAAATTTTTGAGAGTTACCTTGAAAAATAACAGCATAATTTATTTCAAAAAAAGCTTAATTTGGGGAGAGAAAAGATTATCCCATTAGCCTTAGTAACTGAACGCAGCACAGAGAGTCCATTATGAAGAGTCTTTTATGCCCTGGCAGAAAGTCATTAACATAAAATAAATCATTAGCTTTGATATTAAGCTTCTACTATCTGCAGGTTTCTATGATTAATGTTCATGACTGCATCTGTCAAACAATAAAATATACTTTTTTGCTGAAAGGTTATCCTGCCTCTTTATTATTAACATTTCTCTTTACACAATTGTTACTGGCATTTTTTAGGCTCAGGAATATTGGCATAGAAAAGAACTGGGTTTTACAATGGTACAAAGATGCCAATGCATATTACACTTTACCCATCACTTTTTAAAATTAGACATTAAATTTAGTTAAAAGACTTAAGGAAATCAGGTGGTACACAGATATGCTTTCAGTGTAATTGGACTATCTTTCAGACCTAGTTGGTTCATTTGTTAATTAATCTTGCACGTTGCATTTCACATCTCTGACCCATATGTCAGAGGGAGGTACAGAGGGGCAAGTTTGCTTCCCTGAGGTCAGGAACTACAAGAGGGCATTTCCCTCTGTAGCAGTTATTTTCAACTTTTATGGTATCTTCTCCCCGTGCAAAACAGGCAACAGCTCCCATCAGCGGCATCTCTCATTAGGTGCATTGGCTCTCAACGTAGAGAGAGAAAAAGAGGCCCCCTGAGGGGGGCGCTTATCGATATCTGAGGGAGGGAGATTACAGACTGTAGCCACACACACCCCTTTTCCCCAGTTCACCTCTGACCTTCTAGAAAGGTTATCCCTTGCTGAAAGAATCACTAGGCTACAACTTTGGAAAACACGTTTATTCTACTGGGGTAGCAGAAATAGAAGAAATGAGCTGAGAATACAGTATTTTGCCAAGGTCTACCATTATTTGGGTTTTTTAACATCTTTCACCACAGAATTTCAAAGTAACCTACCTCTGTCGACTCCTTAATTCTCATAAGGCTTCTTGATACACATATAAATAATTTTCTCTAGTGGGCGGGATTGGGACACAGATGGATTAAGGTTTCAGTGCCAGAACTTTTACCAGACATAGAACAAAGGCTTCTAAAGAAAAAGGGGAGGGAATCATATCCTTTCACAGGTCTGTTTATGTTGCCTTGGGAGTAAGTCAACGCAGCTCAGCTTTTACCTCAAATCTTCAACAAAAAGAAGTCCGTTCTTAAGAGAGGCCTATGGTTTTCCTCAGAAAGATCTAGCTCTTTAGTCTTCCTTACTAGGTAATAAAATGCCCAATTAAAGCCCCACTATGGTGAAGAGCATCTCCACCTGTGAAACATGGCTAAATTTCTCAAAACGAGTGCTAACGAGGCATTCCTACTAGCCAATTTCTACTATGATTTCCCTTATTATTCTTGTACACGTTGATAGATTCTGCCATTTATGATCAATTCTCATGTATTTATGGCCAGAAATCTATCCAGGACCATGAGAAACACATGAAAACACACACTTACACACACACACACAGACCCTATTTCTCTGGGTAGGTTACCCCCACATAGGATCTTAAAGACTCAATGTAAAGGCATTTTATGCAGAAGCTGACACTGTCAGTACTGTGGGGTCAGGTACACATATATTGTAAGTCTACATAGTATGTCAACATACTTAACATTTTCTTGTCCACTAGTAAAGCTTCTTATCAGCCAACCATAGCCTTAGTTTAATTAGGAGTCCTTTCAAGACAGTTCATAAAAACACATAATTCAGGAATGAAAAACAGTAAATACTTGGCTAAAGCAGAACTATTTAAAAATCCAAAGTGAAAAATGGACAAACAGAAAAGCATTATTAGTGACATTGTTTTCATGACCTTTACTATTATAAATATGTCAGTGATCATTTTTCATGAGTAAAATGGAAATCTAAAGATAGTTTTCAAAAGTTAACTGTAAAATATGCCCTGGCTGGTGTAGCTCAGTGGATTGAGTGTGGGCTGGGAACCAAAGGGTCCCGGTTCGATTCCCAGTCAGGGCACATGCCTGGGTTGTGGGCCAGGTCCCCAGTGAGGGCCATGTGAGAGGCAACCATACATTGTTGTTTCTCTCCTTCTCTGTCTCCCTCCCTTCCCCTCTCTCTAAAAATAAATAAAATCTTTAAAAAAAAAGTTAACTGTAAAATTTTTAACCAAGTAAGGCAAACTTGCTTGAAGAGGCCTGGGAAAATATCAGTATGTCCTGGCACGAACGAGCCGGGGGTTCTTTCTGGCATTATCCTTCCTCTGGTCTTTTCTGCTGTATCACTGACATCCAACAACAGAGAAATATAACGTTCCCATTTTCAAAGTAATGCTATAAGGACAAACATGTTATAACCAGGAAAAACTCACGCAGGTTAATGTGAATGCCATGTCTCAAAGTATATGGAAGAACTGCTGTTAATTAACAGTCTGTTGGCACTTCCATTATAAACCACATTTCTAAGCAGCTCATAACTCAACTGGTTTTAATAAGAAATTGCTCTTCAGGATGAAACTTGGCAGGTATGGCTTAAAACAAACAAAAAAAATGCTAAATTCATTAGGGCAGATGTTAGCTGAATCATCTTCACATTGCAGTTTTCCTAGTAGGCAGTCCATTTAATGCAATTCACTATCTACCACCGGTCCTATCAACCAATAGAGACCACAGATATCTGACTCCGAAAAGTACACCTTCAAAGAAAAAGATCTGGTGAAAATAGATCAATAACACCAAAGTGGAAGTAAATGAAAGAAATTATCTTTAAAATCAGTAAGAGTAAGTATTCCCACATTGAAATTTTGTTTGAATTCAATTGAAATAAGGCAGCCTTCAAACATTCAGATGGAATGCTTCTTGCAGGCGAGAACTATAGTTCTTCTATACAGAAGAACAAGGAAACTTCCTGTAAGCAACAAATATAGTTATGATTCTTCTGGCTGCAGTATTTAGTAAGCATGGTTTATTGCAATCTTGTTTTTTCCTCAAGGTACACATATTGGATCCTTGGATTTGACTGTATACAATGTAAGTTTTATCTTAAACAATAATATTTTAAAATGTAATTGATAGCATTTCATCAAGTCTTGATGATTGTTTCATTTTTATTGAGATATAAGATAAATATCCTACTTTATGTCTTCCAGAAGCCTTGCATTCACATTCAGAGAGCTAAAATGTAGGATAATGAGTATCTAAATTTCCTCAGTTAAATACGTTCTGCATGTCCACTATTCCCATTTTAGTTATCCCTGCATATTCTGATGAGAACACAGAAGTAGGCCAACCCTTACCAATGGTTACTGTAATTGTGACTCACCTAACTTACTGCATGCCAGCTAAAGATAAGGTGATCACAGTCTCCCTTTTATACTATTTTAGCGTCTAAATAAAGATTTCTCACTGAGAAGGGATGTTCAAGGAACTGTTTCCAAGATCTACTGACACTGTGCATAAAATGTGGGCAAATTATGAGAGATTAGAAATATCTACCACAGTTATTTTTCCCCTCAGCATCATATCTGTTTTCTTGGTCTATGATTGCAGGACCCTACATCACTCACTCAGATGGGGGAACTGGGGATGAGGCAAACAGCTTAATTCAGGATTTTGAAAGGTGGACATGGGCCTGAGAACTGGCAGATCCCAATTGTCTTAACTGAAAATGAGGTCAGGTACAGGAGGAAGAATACATTTGTTCACTTGGTGGTGATAACAATTGATGAGCAGAAAAGGGAGTGAGGCAGCCAAGATAAACACAGCGGGAGTCAAGGACCTGAGGGAAGGGAGGAAGCTCAGAGTAGAGAGTACAGACCTCCCAGGTGTAGAGGAAGATTGTGGAGGAGAAAAGCAAGGGGGTGGGATGTTCTCGGGATGGGGTGTTTGGGGAAGAGAAAAGGAGAGCGGGGCAAGAGGCACTATGGACAGACCTGCCGCTGAGGGCAGGCATCAACCAGACGGGAAGGCTCACCAGTAGTTGGAAAATATCCCCAGGGTCTTTTCCGCTTTCTAGTATCCTAACCAAATGCTTTCCAATTGTTGGAAAGCACTAGAAGAAAATCTTTTTTTTTCACAGCTACATACAATGCCCCACTCCAGTTCTCTAAGTTATCCCTTTCTTGCATTGAGCCCATTAAAAAAAAAAAAAAGTACGATGACAAGAAACAGTCCCACACACCAAACCCAAAATTTGATGCCCAGTTTTGGTTCCCAAACAGGCATCATTAAACTTGGAACTTTCCCTCCTTCTTCTAGTCTCCAGTGCCTTCCTTCCTTGCTCTGTGCTTCAGTCCTTTGCAATCACATCATTTTAAAAGTTCTATACTGAGCAGTCAATTAAATAATGTTTAAATATCAGTTTATTTTTCTAGCTAAGCAAAATATCAATATGCTCCTTAATATTACCATTCAGTAACTTTTAAAACACAATAAACTGGAAGAATATGAAACCATGTTAAATAACATTAGATCTCCCAAAAGCTCATAATTCTCATTTTTGCATAATTATTTTAAATTGAAATTTGTGACATTAATATATACCACAAAGTCAAGATAGCTACATTTGAGGTTTTTGTATGATATCTGATTCAGTGGCCAGAACCATATGATTGCTTGGTTTATGCTCTTTCTTGCCTATAAATTCATTTAAAACATACTTAAAGACCTAAAAACTTAAGAAAGATGCCAGCTAATAGAACTCCCAAGGGAGTTTTAATTATATTAAAGATGTCCAAAGTATCAACCATGAATTTCCTAAAGTCCTAGAAGTTATGGAGGTGGATAGGAAACTAATCAAGCATGATGCACTAAATTGCTTATAACCCTCCCCTTCTTCCTTCTCCTCCTCCCATTCTTGTCTGTTTTCTTACATTTACTAATTAAAGTAGAAATAATGACTCCATCCTAATGTGCTTGTAAAGCCTGTATTTTACATATGATGAGTTTTGCCATATGAAAGTACATTACATAATACTCTAAATGGAAAAATAAGCTCAAAGGAGATTTTGCAGAGAGGGTAATGAATCTTGTTTTTCTCAAAAGTTATCAGATGTCTAATGTTAGCCCTGACATTTTAATGCAGAATTCATCACAAATAAGCCCTTCCTCCGATGTTTACATGAAAAGATTATACACAGTCCCTCCTCATTTCAATGACGAAAGTCCAATATACCAAATGCCCGTTATTCTTTATATATAGCTAGTCTTAAGCGTGGGTTTGTGTTTTGGACCTGCCTGTGTCTAAATCACCAAAGAAAGATTCAGGACCTGACTCTACAAAAGCAACCACTGAGAACAGTAAAGACCATTATTTCCTCTCCCACTGCTGGCAGAGGTCAGCATCCCTGTCATTAGCCATGTCATAACATAATTGTATTACTACTCCTTATGTGGGCAGATACTGAGCAATAACTGAACACATCGCATCATTGTAAAAATGAAAAAGTGCCATTTCTTTGTCCCAATTTAGCATAAAATCAGTGAAAACAATCTTCAGAAATGACACTGCACTAAGAAACTGAAAGGAACTGTTATTACTCGGTAGGTATATATTTAAACTGATGCTCTGACATCCTCAACTAGAACAAAAAATGGGGCTGTGTTTTACTACTGAACTGCCATTGTGAGCTCCTATAATACAGTTTCTTTTTGTAACGTTCAGTTCAATTAAGGGATACAATGTTTCTTAAAATGGTCTTACTCTGATGAAACACCACTGTGGTATCCACTTCTCAACCTGTGACATTAACACGCTTTAAGTTGCAAAAGGTGAAGACTGTGACTTCCAGCCTACATGCTTCTGTCCAGTCTATGAGCTGCACTGCATTTCAAAGGCTGACCTACATACAGCAACATGCCATCCGTTCTGGCTGTTTGTATAAGAGATTCCTCACACAGTTGCTATAACTAACATCGTTCACATTGTTCTCACTTTTCTCCTGCAATGGGCTATGTGAAAATGGAGGTCAGTTTTGCACAGTAATGTGCAATACTAGTTAAACTGTTTCCACAAAATTCCTCCTACAGAGTTCATTAACTGAAAAATATAAGTGGTATTTTGGCAATCTACAGAGCAGCAGTGCTAGAAAGTGTTAGCAGAGTAAAACCATCACATCTGAGTATAGAAAAGCTTCAGGAAGAGGATATTCATTTTCTCTATTAGGGTCTCTTCTGACATTGAAAAACTGGGACTGGAGAAACTTTAGCTACAACTGCATGATACTGAAGCACAGAGAGATACTAGTTCTGCTGGGATTTAGGTACCAGTTTTAAGTGTTGACAGATTTAAAATGAAGATAATTAGTAATTTATGATCTTATCACCCTATTAAAAACAAATAACCTGACAAAGTGACTGTTTCTTGTAATGAGCTACGTATTCATTGCACATCTGAAAGAGACAAGGTTTATACTGCAGTCTTGTCTCTTTTAAGGAAGTCTGTTGAAACTTGTTTTTACTAAATGTAGAGACAGATTTCTTATTCCATCTCATCCAAACTTCTGCCCATCCCTCAGATCCCTGCAAATCCACAGAGTCATTACACAGATGAAGCTAGTTGACTACATTGAAGCAATTAAAAACGGAGGTGCATAGAAATTCCGTACCAATGGTAGTCACGATGGAGTAGGAAATACTAGCACCTGGGCTTTCTGTGGCCTAGAAAACCTATTCTGGACATTTAATATAATCTGGCTCAGTACTTCTACACAGAGAAGGGCAGGAAAAAACGTCCTGCAAGAAACATTTCCATGAAGTCTCTTCCTACTATGACAAGTACATCTTCTGACTTTGCATCTTTAAAAATCCATTATTCCCTGGATAAGTTAAATAGAAGACTTGCAACTAGTCTATAGAAAGGGTGGCTAATTTGCATTTAAAAAGAACAGTTTGCTCCTCATACACCAAGTGACTTAAAAGGAACTTCAGTGAGCTGGTAAAGAAATTCTGAAGACTTTCTAAATTAATTTATTCAATTCACAGCACAACTCACTAAAATTATTTGAAGCACTTAATTAGGAAATGATTTAATATATTGAAATAATTCTTGATTTTCCAAAGCATTTAGTTTTTAAATTAAATTTGACCCTACTATCTCAAGAATTACAACTGGAACTGGTATCCAAGTCATTACTCTCGTTTTGGAGCCTAAAATCAGTGATAAATTTAATAAGATGCGTCCAGTTTCATTGCCAAAATGGTTCTGACCTTTTGGTTTGGTTCCTATTGTGGAGTACGTCTTTATTATTCAAGATAGGACAGCTACTTTATTATTATTTTTATCAGTAATAGTGCCGTAAGCAATATAAAATGTTACAAACACAAAATGCTTGCTTATAAAGGCAAAAATGATTTTAGAATAAAAGAACTATGTGACCAACTAATTAGGAAACTTCAGCACACAACTTCTCTTGCCTTCCAACTTGCCTCGAGCTAAAGGGTTCCCTACGTGATGAAAAGCCATTCTGCCTTGCCCGAGACTAGACTTCCCTTGTTTCAAACTTGCTGAAACATTTTCGGTACAGAGCACATCCCTGTTACTGGGTCTCACAGTGTACACAGCATCTGGGAGCTTCATCACGGGGTGATATCTGCGGTTCACTTAACCCACAGCCGTGTGTGTGTGTATGTGTGTATGTCCCGACTGACCAAGACTCGGGCTGCAAGTCGGTTGCGGGGGGGTGGGGGGGGGCGCCGGGGACTGCGCCGGGAACTGAGGATGCAGCCTCTGTTCTGCATCACGTTAAAAAAAAAAAAAAAAAAAAAAAAAAAAAAAAAGCTGTTTGATGATCATTTGCCACCGGGCAAATGTTAGGGAGTCCCAAGGATTTATCCGGCGGAATTCACCGAGGGGCCGACAGGGAATAGCTGGCAGGGGCTTTGAGTATCAGGCAGGTTTACCAGCAAGCAGGAGCTGGGCATCTAAACCGCTAGCCCGGCCTTCCAGAGAACTCAGTTCTTCTCGCCGACGGCCACCCGGTGGGACAGCTTACACACGTCCAACAAGCCCGAGGCAGGGATAGCCTCGGCCCGACGCTGCGCTAAGGAAGGAGACCGGTCCCCACGCATCCTCCCTTTTGGGGCTGAGAGTTCGAGAAGCCCCTAGATAACGGCCTCCAGAAGCACCCCCTGACTGCTCTATCCTCGGGACAAGTGGAGCTCCGCAGTAGCTCCGGCGGACGCCCCAACCCCGGGCCACCAGCTGAGTCAGCCTCGTCCAGGTGCCCCGCGGCCTTGGCGCCTGGGGTCAAGGGGCTGTGGGTGCAGCCCAGCCTGGGACCCTGCCCCAACCCCGTGCCGAGTGCTGGGGCTTTGGACGTGAACTTGAAGCGCTCCTCCGGCTCCGAACAAACTTGCAATTTCCGCGCGCAGGCCCCCAACCAAATGGGAGCTGTTCCCCCCACCCACCCCGCCCCGAGACCCGGCTCCCCTGCTGCGCCCCGGCCCGCAGACTGGAGTCCGAACACCGGGCTCGACCACCAGAACGGGTTTGCGAAAACAAAAGAGTTGTGGAGCAATTTTCCCCGTGGGGGGCGGAGGCGTCTCCCGGGTTCCCGCACCCCGACTCCCGGCTGCTCCCCTGGCAACTAATCCGGAGCAGGGAAGCGGTGCCACGAGCCCCCGCTGCCCGTGAGAGGGAGGGAGGTAAGGAGAAGGGAAACTGGAAAATAAACTGAATTCTCTCAGTCTCTGCCTTGGTTCCCGGACACCAGACACACCCCCAAAGTATACCGTGGTTTTCTTCTAATTTTTTTTAAACGCCCCCCGGCAAACCTAGGCAGGGATCCTTAGTCGCGAACAGCAGGAAGGAAAGAATCCGAGCAAATCGTGTCACTTTCCGCACAATCGCGGTGTTTGACAAACCCCCGGAGCCGCTCCACAATATTTACTACCCAAGCGCACGCGGGGCTGCCACGGGTTGGGAGCCGAGCGCTCCCGGGACTGGCCTCCACCGACCGGCCCGGCAGCCGAGCTGGCCCGGCCGCCGCCGCCCCCCTCCCGGGATCAAGCAGCGAGAGCACGGTGGAAACAAAAGCAGAGCGTTCACCTTGTTGCAATAGTAGGGGTCCAGGCAGGGAGAAGGTCCCAGACAGGGAGCGTCGGGCGCAGCTGCTGGCTGAGCTGGAGGTGGATAAAATCTTACGTCCATTTCACTCTCACATCAAGCAACTCCTTTTCTTTTCCTCTTTAAAAAAAAGTGTGCAGCAAAACAAGCTTAGACGGAACAGAGAGAGGTGTCTGGACTCAGGAGTAAAAGAAACACCTTCCTTCCCTCACATCCGTTTGCGGTTTGTTTAAGAAGAAGAGGAAAAAAAAAAAAAAAAGAAAGAAAAAAGAGGGGGGAAAAGCGCTCAACTCTCCCCCAAGCCGCGGCGCGCACCCGTCAGCGCCGAGAGCGCAGCCAGCTCCGCCGCCGCCTCCCGGCCCTGCCGCCACCACCGCCGCTGCCGCCGGGCAGGTAACTTCATGCGCTCATTGTCCCCCCGCCCGCCCCCCCATCCCCGCCTCCCGCGCCCCTAGCCGCCGGGCACACGGGCTCGCGCTCGGGCTCTAGGTACTGGGCGTTTTATTGGAGTCTCAGTTGATCTGCTTTTAGTTTATTTTTTCCACCTTGGAGGCCTGGGATGGCGGGGAGAAATAAGAGGGGGACAAGGCGTGAGGGGTGGTGAGCGCCCCGGGGCGTGCTGGTTAGGGTGCACCGCAGGTCGCGGGCTGCTTGAGGCCCAAAGGCTGCAGCTCGGGCCGGGAGCGGAAGGAGGGAGGAGCGGTGAAGCAGGAGGGAAGCGCGTCCGGGCCGGGACTAGGCAGCGGGACCCCAGGGAGGCTCTGCTGTGCCCTAGCCGCGCTACTCCAGGCTGTGCGTGTTACACAAAGGGGTTGGCGAGCCCGAGCCATCCGCGGCCGCGGGGCACCACGGGGAGCGCGCAGCAAGGGGGCGCTGTGACTCGCCCTGCCCCGCAGCCCCGCCCCCGGGCCCGCCCCGGCCCCACCCCGCTCCCACCGCGCCCAGCACCGACTTCCCGCTTCCTTTTCTGCGTCCCCTAACACCCTGTCCGCGGCTTTCCCTACCAGTCTCCGCGTCCCCATTCCTACTCCCAGTTCCTGGGAAGGTGACTATCCCTCACAGCGCTGTTCTTGGGGACCGGGAACCCGCAGAGAGCGCGAACCCTCTGTGCTCTGTGAGTGGACTGCTGTCCCAGTGAACCGATTGGACTTCAGGGCGTGGATAGTCTGTACAAGTCGCCCCCACCCCTTCTGTTGCTCACTCCTGCCTCCAGCCCTCACCTCCCAGTGATTTGTGCCCCACTTAAGGACTCAAAGGATGAATGTGTGAACAATTATCAGGACACACGATAAGGCTAGAGGGGAAACACGTGGGCTTCCTAGTTGCCCATTATGGGGATCTTGTCTTTTAATAGTGGGAAGCCCAGTAATGCTCTTACAGGTGCACGGATGACCTCGAATCAGCCTCCCCATTTCTCTGGTTGGTAAGTGGGATGAGGAAATCACCAATCGTGTTTTCCCGCCTTACCTCTTAAACCCGGAAACTTACAACTTCGTGCCTCCAGGTGGTTGGGAAAGTTTGGCGTACCTTGGCCGCTGTCCAACAGATTGATCGCTGGGGCTCTGTCCTTGTTGGAAAGTCCAAGCAAAAGAGTGTAATATTTACCTTCTCAGCCCCACGCACTAGGGCCTAAGGTCCTGCAAAAGAGCCTGGAAGTACCTCATCTGTTCCAGTTGTTTCTGGCACCTGGAGGGCACTGATAACATTTTGCCTCCCTGCACAACTTTCTAGTGCATGTTAATTACCAACTGCTCTGCAACTTTCCCACAGCTACATTGCTTCCTCTGCATTCGAGAGCATCAGTCACAAGCAAGCAGATCTGGAAAGAAATCTATGAAGACAGTATAAGAAATGATCAAATTACCATGGTTGGGCATCTACGCATGGCTCCTGTAGGTACTTTTTGCTTTACGCATTGCTTTCTACTCCTTATATAATTTGTTTCTTAAGCCAATATTTTCTTTCTTCCCTTCATCATTTTTATAGATAGCAAAAATCCAGCTTTCTCTCCATCTCAAGATTGATAAAGTGAAAATTGGTGCAGGAAGAGAAAGCAGTTAGGAAAAAGAATTCCTTCCACTGGATGCAGAAGAAAGTCCATATTTACAGTTCCTTCAAGGCACAAAATAAAAGTAAGAAATAGAAATTATGTTTTCCCCTTAATAAAGTTCTTGATAATAAAATTTAAATGAAGTTTTCTGGTTTGTAGTTTCAGTGCTCAAAATTCTAACTGTAAATGGTAAAATGTGCCTGTATGTATTTCCTTCCACAATTTAAAGGAAAACCCTGTTAGGGTAAAGTTAAATATTTTTAAGATTAAATTTCTGTCATCAATCCAGCATTTATTACCTATATATTACATTATTTCAAAATTCAGTTTTAAAAAACTCCCTTAGAATCTACAGTTGCTTTTTTAAAAAAAAGTTTTTTTATTGTTGTTCAATTACAGTTGCCTCCATTTTTCTCCCATTGCTCTCCCCTGCCCTGCCCACCCCCTGGTCCTGTAAACATCAGGAAGATGAAGTGGTTTTGGGGGGGTATATCATTATCAACATCTTGACACCTGGGGGAAGACAGTGACATCTCCACTTTGTTCCAAAACCTTCCACTTTTCTCTGTCTTAATGAAAACACAAGTGCATGAGAACTGTGTGTCCCTCTAGTTAATCAAGGGCATGTTTTCTTCCACATGCAGTGCATAGAGTCAAAGTGATGTTTGTGCCTGGAATGCTGTGATGGGTAGAAATGTAGCTGTTGATTTAAAAAGCTCTTAAATCTAATCACTCATACATGGAGAGTAGGCCATGAAGATCAATTCGGGGTGGAGATGAAAATGGAGTTAATGATCTATCATGGCTGTGTAATGAAGTGTCCGTAAAAATCCCAAAAGTACCAGGGGCAGAGAGCTTCCCGGCTGGCGAACACATGGAGGTGCTAGAATAATGGTGGTCCTGGAGAGGGTATGGAAGCTCAGTGCCTCCTTAGATCTATATATCTTGCCCTAAGCATCTCTTTTAGCTGGATGCTCATCTGTATCCTTTATCATATCCTTTTGTTAAAAAAAAAAAAAAACAAAAAACAGTATCTAAACTCTTTTCCTGAGTTCTGTGAACTGTGCTAGCAAATTAATCAAACCCAAGGAGAGGGTGTTAGGAAACTGATTTATAGCCAATAGGTCAGAAGCATAGCTAACAACCTAGACTTGGGGTTGGTGTCTGAAGGGGGCAAGCAGTCTTGTGCAACTGATACTCTTGCCATGGAAATAGTGTCGAAATTGAGTTAAATTGTAGGACACCCAGCTGGTGTCACAGAACTGCTGGATGTGGAGAAACCCCCCACATATCTGGGGTCAGAAGTTTTGTAAGTGTGTGAGAAGTGCGAGAACAAAGGAGGACTCAGATTTTCCCAACTCAGATGGCAATGTGAGCATTAATCAAAAACAAAAACAAGCAACTTTCGCTCAAATCAGTTGTTCATAGAGAGTAGAACACAAAGGCCATTTCCGTGTAACCTGAAAAATATACTTTCATTGTAATGCTCCACCCAAGGCCTATCATGTACTGAATGGGTGCACTACCAAGAAAAACTTGGCGAAAGTTAATTAGCTTAACCTTGGAGTAAATCTTATTAACTTGGAAGTTAAAATAGTAGTTTCTTGTCAATTTCTAGGACATTCAGTTCTATATCGTGGCTAACTTTACTCACTTATTTGTCCACTCATTCATTCATTTGTACATCATTTAACAGAGACAGATGAGGAGAGCAAAGCACTATGCTATGGGTTCTGTATATGTGTACATGTTATGTATATGTATATGTATGCGTATACATGTAAAGCCAGATTAAAACAGGTTCTGCTTTAGATGTGTGTATAGTCTTCCAGAGCAGTATTCGCAACCTTGTCTGGTCAGTGGAGTCACACAGAAGCTTTGGAACATACTCACACTTGTGCTCCACCTGCAAAAATTCTGATTTAATTCATTTAGAGTTAGGGTCTGTGCACAGGGAATTTTCAAAGCTCTCCAGTGGTTTTAACTTTCAGGAAAAATTAGGAAACACTGGTCAAAAAGGAAAGATAAGATGGGTACAAATGGAATACTAAAAGCAGGAAATTTTAGTAAATAAAATTTACCGGCTGGATGGATATTTTGTGTTGGCTTTCCCAAGGGCATCAAGGGTTGCAACTCCCAGAAACCTGTCATCTGCCCCGTTACAGATTTAATGTGGCAATCTACCCAGTTACTCTGACTAAACATACAAGAATTTTTCTATAGGTCCAGATTAGAATTTGGTCATCTGACTAGGAACTTTAGAAGCTCTAATTAGCAGAAAGTGTGTGTCCTTGAACAAAACATCTATTTACTAGTATTGATGTAATAATTCATGAAATGTCTATGTCCTTGACCTGCTCCTAATTTTTTCACATTTAGTTTTACTGTCTCATTTGTTTTTGCAAATTACGTTGGAAACCCTAACCAGTAATTACAAACCACACTTGGCATTTGATTTTGTTCCCTCAACGTTACTTGTCTTCATTTTAATTATAGTTTCATAATTGTTCTGTTTTCAAATTTGCGATTGTTTTCATTGACCACATTTTATGTTTATCGACTCTTTGTACTATGTCGTAAGTCCTAAATCTCACAGTAATGCCTCCAAGTTACATACGGAATGTGTTACTTCAGGGAAAATATCCCTAGACATTTACTCCTACCCATGATTTATGAGAGTCTTAAAAAATTATTTACCAAAAAAAAAAAAATTGACACTTCTTTAGGGACTGTTTTGGTTAGATTTTTGAGCTAGTTTTTCTTGAAGGGTAGAAGTCCTCTACATATTGACTATGGAATTGTACATCTGATAGAGGGATTTATTTTGAAGTGCCAAAATTAAAACTAAAGTCAAAACATGCCATATTTTATAATTAAATTAATATTCAGTCACTCACTGGCCTCCTCTTAAATATGAGCTTTCCAGTAATAGCTGATGCCTCAATCTCTCCTGTAGAATAAAGCCTAATTTTTAAAAAAATTCCACTCATTTGATGCTTCATATGGGCCACCCTATATCACGAGGCATCTTGTTATTCATGTGTTTATAGGTTTACTTTCCTGCATGAGTATAGGGTGAAATAGCTATGTTTGGCCCTGTCTGGTGTGACTCAGTGGATTGAGTGCTGGCCTGTGAACCAAAGGGTCGCTGGTTCGATTCCCAGTCAGGTCACATGCCTGGGTTGCGGGCCAGGTCCACAGTAGAGGGTGAGAGAGAGGCAACCACACATTGATCTTTCTCTCCCTCTCTTTCTACTTCCCTTCCCCTCTGTCTAAAAATAAATAAATAAAATATTTAAAAAATATAGCTTTGTTTGTTTTCTTAGAACTTAACCAACACTGAGTCCTTCAGGTTCTAAAGGTTCAAAAAACATCATCAATGGTTTTGATGAGAAGTGTTTAGCTTTTATTTCAACTTACCAGTTAGAATTTACTGTTGTCCAGAGCTATGCAATATTTTTCTAAAGTTCTTTAAATGGAAAATAGAATGATACGCAATATGTAACATGATACAATGGGAGAACACAGAGCAGTGAAGTTTATTTCCTGGGGAGACTGGTGAGAAATGACTAGATTGTAAGTCTCTCAACCAGAAAATAAAGGATTTCAGAATGATGAGGAAAGTTTGAAGGAAATGATATAGGGTCCACAGATACCTCACATGGTACTAAATGACTCATAAAATGCAGTATTTTTTACATAATATGGGAAGTATGCCATGCCTGTTCATCTCACCATGGAGTGTGGTACAGTACTTTGATCTTCAACAGTATCCAACAGTTGTGGCATAATAGCTATAATAGGACTATTCAGTTATTTTACATGGCAATAATCCAGTCCTCTCTCATCAGGATAAACTGTGAGGACAAATCCTTTCAAAATCAGAATTAGTTCCCTGTAGAAGAGTGAGGTGCAATTATCCCTTAAATAGGGGCAGCTGCAACATGGTATGGGCCTGGAGTGTAGCAGTGAAGTGTTTTTTTCCAATGCAATTAAATGGATTTTTTAATGCAAACTAATATTTATAAAAAGTCAATTGGAAAAAAAAAGTCAATTGGAAGGTGAGTAGGTATGGAATTGCTGAGATGAAAGGACCAGTCATTTTGCTTACGGAGTTAATATTCCTGCCTTAGTAAATGCTTTTTTTTTTTTTTTTTTTTGGTGAAAATGGATAATCAAGGCTGATATTTCCTGAGAAATGGGGCCCAAAAGGGAACTAGAGTAATAAAAAAAAAAGATAATTCTGTTTTACTTGTGCACTCTGTATTTTATTTTGAACTGTGTTCATAGCTATGTTTTGTTATTGTTTTTCAAAAAAGATATGGTGAGTCAACAGCAACACTTCAATTTAAACAGGAAAGATAGCACTTGAGTGGGAAAAATAGAAATATAACTCATAAGACTTAGACTAGTCAATGCCTGTGTCCAGAGAGAGACAAAGAGGGATGGGAACTTTGTTTTTTACCACAGAGATGATTAAAGGATTGGAAAATAAGACCTTTAAAAAAGATTAAAGGACTCGTCTAGAGAGGGCAGTACGGAGAAGCAATGTGATATCTTCAAATCTAGTGTCTCAAGAGTTCTTTCCCAAACAAGGAGAGAGCACCTCCCCCGAAGACAGGACGGGAGGGAATGGATGTAACAGGGGAGCACTGAGATAGTGTCACACTTAGAAAGCATTTTCCCCAGTGATCTTTAATGGAGTGCCAAAAAAAACCACGGACTCTCCATAGGAGTACATTTAAAATCTCTGCACCCATTGAAAGTTTGTTGAGTTACCTGTGCACCCACTGACACTCCTCTTGTTCTTAAAACGCACCTTCTTTATATATAGAAGGCCAAGTGGGCAGAGGGTTTGAACGTAGCTCTAATTATCTAGAGTTTCTGTGCTCATAACTTTTAAGTAGCAGAAAGTGAAGTTCATCCAGACAATGAACCAAGATGTTTCTTGTAGTTCTTTGAAATCTAAGAATTGTTTTTTAAATTTTGTTCCTGAGCATTTTCAAGAAATTTGGTTACAAAAAAAAAAAAATTGCAAACATCTTATTTTGCAGGAAAAAAATGTTAAGAAATGATATAACCTAGGAATTGAAATATTTAATAATCCAATGTTACTCTAAATTTTTTTTTTTTTAAAGAATGATCTCACATGATGGAGATGGCCTTTTAGGATGATCTCACAGCCAGAGATGAAAGAACAGGCATCCTCCTGCTTTACTATGGTATATTTTAATGTGTGGCCATCATATCGCTAATTCAAAAATCACGCATTTTTAAGACAGAGAGACTCTTCCACTCTCATTCAGGCTGACGATTGTAGTGAATTCCCACTTCTCCCGCGAAATCTTCCAGCATTGATTAGGTAAGTGACTCTTCGCCCTCATCCTGCCCAGTTTCCACATGTAGTTCCTGCTCTCCGCCCTGATTAGGTACTCACTGCTTCCTTCCACTATAAATCCACTTACACTTGACCTTTACATAATGCAATTACCTATCTATCTATGTATTGCTTTAATGTTCCCATTTTGTTCAGAAGGGTGGTCCAATAAGTCTGTCTGTATTAATATGTTTGATGATGATTATAAGGCCCTCGTGGGAGGGAACAGAATCTCTTTAAATTGGGCTGATGGCCCCTATAATCTCAATTCCTTTAAAAATGCTCTTTGTAAGAGGATAACTTAACTGAGCATACTTTTTCCTTGGTCTCAGAAAGAGTTAATTTAAGAAGCTACTGGTAAAGATTCAAGATGTCATAATGTGTAAACACTCCCACTTCATTACGACAGGTTGGGAAAGAGTTGCAATAGTAATTCCATTCTCTCTGTTGTCTCATCTGTATTATATAATTGTCCAATATCACTTTCCATTAAGGAAACCGTTGCTAAGGGCCCTTTCTCTGTTAGGTGCCCTGAGTAACAATGCGTGTTAGTTCTTGTCGCTCCTACCCCCTTGCTCCCTTGGCTACCGGGGGCTGACACAGGTACGCTTTCTGTGTGGCCTCCAGAGCATGTCTAACCTCTAAAATAGACATTAGTCAGAGAGTAAGGAGAGAAAACAGCATTTTAAACAGACAGAAGAGCATGAACAAAGTCAAAGAGACTCTCAAGACAAAGAAAAGTTTCAGAACAACCAGAACAAGCAACAGCACTATTTTCTGTCCTTTTTAGGGTGCCTAGGTAGGGCTCGGGGGGATTTGGAGGGGACAAGAGCAGTGATGGGAGATGCGGAGAGGGAGTTCCATCACCGAAATTGTCTAAGGGAGAGGACTTTATCGGGAAGAGGTCGGGGAATCTCAAAGGACCATCAGTAGGACCTGACTTTATACATTTGTACTGTAGTACTATATGGACAATGGAGTTTTTATGTACTCTTTCATTTTAATCCTTACTCCATCACAGTGAGGATTTCATAAGCTATCGCTACAGTTCATTAATAAGGAGAGAGCAGATATTCCTTTTTCTGCGATTTTGTTAATCTGCCATTTTAGTACTTGTGTGGTATATACATAAATTCAGAAAAATATTAAGCGGCATGTGTGACCCTCTATGATCTATCTCTCCAGCCTCCTGTTTTGCCATTCTCACAACCTCCCTCCCCTCAGCCTCAATCTCCACATTTTAAGTGATAGAAAATACCAAACTGCTTGGATACCACCACAGCCCTTTAATCTCAATTCTGAGATTCTTTACCTCTGAAAATGTACTTTTTTTCCTGACACATTTGGTAGCAATATCTAGAGGCAATATCTAATCTAAACTGACAAGAGGCTTTTTATAGAATTTATTGATCCTACTCAGTGAATATTCATACATTTTGCCGCAGAAATGTACTGGTTTTGATTATGGGGTGCTTTTTCAAATCCTGCATCAGGGGAATGTTCAGGCATGAGCAAAAGTAGGCATACAGTTGTTTGCATGGAAAAAGAAATACAGGTAATGATTATTACAATAGCTTTATTAACTTGAAAGAGTGTCACAATGGCACAGGGCACCTACTTTTGCCCGCCCCTGTATGTAATACACAGTATAATCTTTCAGAAATTTGGAAATTGTTCATTTCAAATACATATGCCCTGCAGGGTCTCACATAAGGGACTGCGGACCTGCACTTGTAGTAACTTAAATACCCTATGATTTCTTTTGAAGCAAATGCATCAAGGAATAATTTATCTACAAAAAAGTCTACTAATTTTAGATGGACGATTTAAAGAGTTTTGAGAAATGTATATAAGTGCAAACTATTACCAGTCACATACAGAATAGCTCCATCAGTTCCAAAAGTTCCCTTGGGCCCCTTTGCAGGCCATCCTCTCTCCAACCCCAGCCCCCAGAAACCCCTGACGTGATTTTTGTCACTCTAGTTTTGTTTTGTTTTTTCCCAAACTGTCCTATGGAATATTTCGGTATGTGGCCTTTTATGTCTGATTTTTTCCTGCAGCATAATGTGTTTGAAATGCATCCACATTGTTACGTCTGCTAGTAGCTTGCACTTTTTTAGTGATGAGTACT